>JAOWBW010000122.1:1221058-1477247 GCA_026119855.1 Campanula takesimana | reverse complement strand
TTTTCTCTCTCACTTCTCTCTTCATTTTCTTCATCTTCCTCTTGTTATTTCTCGTTTCTTAAAACTTGAAACTTGTTTAGATCGTCGATAGGATCGCGTAGAATAAAAAATATTCGAATTCCGTCAACTTTGAGAAAATTCAAGTAAGTTACTTTTCCCCCATTTTTATGCTAAAATGTTCATATCATGTTTATATAATGCTTGATGTGTTATATTGGAAGTTTGGTTGAGTTTAGAATTTATTTGGAATTTATTTGAGTTTTGGTAAAAAATGGTGATTTTATGAATGTTGGGTTTGATTCTCGGTTTTGGTTGATAAATGGTGTATTTGGATCCCCATCCTAGATATAAGTTGTTTTGGTACATTTTGGAACTTGTTGGAGGAGTTGATTTGAGCATTTTGTGTTTTGGTAGAATTTGGGTCGAAATTGTTAGAACCCAGCTCTGTTCTTCCCGGCCAAAACCCAGGCCGAGCGCCCGCCTGCCCTTGCCCAGGCGCCCGCCTGCACCTCTTTTTCCAGCGGCCAGACCTTCTGTCGAAATAAGCGCGCGCTCGCCCCCACCCAGGCGCCCGCCCGCCCGCCTGCTTGGGATTTTTGCCCTTTTGCTTGGTCTAAGGCTATTGGCTTAACTAGTTTAGGTTTCCTTCTTCTAATTAACTTAAGATAACACCGTGGACACTTTATTAAGTGGAATTGATTTCTTATGTGAATAAATATGATATGGAATTTGATTAAGTCCATTTTGGGAATGTGGTCCATCTTTGATGTGCTGTTTGTATTGGTTTACCTTTGTGGTGATTTAATTGGAATGATTCCCTACTTTGGAATCGTAAGTGTTTATTCATGCTAATATATTATTACTTAGCATTTATTTGGAAGCCCAGCTGGCATACTTGTTGCATCGGGCGATGGGAAAGATTATAATGGCAAAGCCAAGTCCATTATAATGTTGACCATTGTTTTGCCCTTACTATACCCTTTTCCAGATTGGCCTTGGAAGAGATAAGTTAGCTTCCTTTGTGAATGTATCTAGCTACCGAGCATGATTTTGTGGCATGGCTCTTGTCCTTTGTGACACTCTTATGGTTATTGTTCTGGTACCGGGGGATTTCTCTTCAGCTTTCATGCTATTATGAAGATGATGATTTGTTGATTATTGAAGCTGCGCAGCGACCTTTATTTGGTTCATCGGTTTGGAAAACCTTGGCTATATCCTTTGTTATGTGTTTATTTCCGCTGCTATCTGACATATGATAATTGCTATGTGTTATGTGATTTATTATGGATTATTGCATCATAGCATGTCTTGTAGTTGCATTAGTAACTTATTGAGATTTATCTCACCCCCCCTTTCTTTTATCTTTGTTTTTTCCTTAACCCCCCCCCAGGTGCTAAGGATTAGTCTCGCTGATCACGAGAAAGAGGACGTCGAGTGTAGATACATTCTTTTGGGGAAAAGATGTTATAGGTTGGTTTACATTATATAAATGTGTAACTTTTTGGGATAGTTGTACCACACAATGACGTCATTAAGAATTGTACATTTATCTTTTGTTGGGCATAAACTTGTGGAAGTTTATGATAGTTGTATTTGGTTATTATCAAACTTGGATTTGTAAAACTTTGGATCATCACCTTTTGGTATCAAATGGAATTTTTAACTTCGGTATTTCACAGTTTTGGTTTTAAGTCGACGTCCAGCTCGCGATCTCGGGCCCGCGGGGTTCGGGGTCGCGACATCACTTGAAACTTATTTCCATTTTGGTCCGTCCCAACTCACTTGACACTTCCCAAAATAGCCTACTTTTTATAATTTTATATTCACTCTACCCCACCACTCATTCTTTTTCTTTATTTTCTCTCACTCAATTTATTCAACCAACACTACTATTTACTCACTCATTCTCTCTCTCTTCATTTTCTACCACACATTCTCTTTATTTTATTCTTTTTCCTTAGTTATTGTGCCCACCTCTTGGGTGTCAAGTGAGGTGGGACGGAGGGAATATAATTTATTAATTCTTTATACTTATAAAACTAAAAGTTTTAGAAGCAAAAACAAGAATATTTATGAATTTTTGCCATGTAATTGTATAAAAAATAAAAAAATAAAATTTAGATATTCATTTAGAGGTTTTTTTTTTTTTGAAACAATATTCATTTAGAGGTTAGAAATTAACACACTTTTGTTTAAAAACATATGCACTACATTTCATAACAAATGTTACTTTTTCTTTGGTGTTCAACAATAACAAATGTTCTATCCCAAAATCGAAAACTGCTAATGAAGAGTAATCCCTCTAATAATAATGGTTATTTTTGTCAAATTTGTTTGAAGTTTGATTAATATTTTATATTAAATTAATACATTTCATAAAATTTTAAAAATGGTTGTTAAATTACCAATAAAATATTATCAATGACTTTTTTTTTTAAATATTTATGGAGATAAACAAAATTCACAATATATAAATCAAAGTTCATATAGATAGGACTAAAGTTAACTATTATTATGAGACGGAAGCATTGCTTATTTATTTAATTAACATTTTTCACGTCACAACAACATTTTACTTGTTTTTTTTTCTATTTTCTCTCTCATACTTTACATTCTATAGTTACAAAGAAGTACGTACATTGCGCACATTTATATTGATGTTTTTTTTTTCAAAACAAACTATACTCCTACCGTTTTATAATAATTTGCATTTTTTTTTAATATTCCATTAGTAAGTCCCACTATTCTAAATTATCCAACTTTGTTCCTTCTTTATTCACTCTAGATGTGAAAGCACTTGTTCAAACCGCGGCTTGGCATTGAACCTAATAAAACCAATTTCTAATCATGAACGGTTCGATTCAGTCTCAAAAAATAGTAAACTACATAGTCGGTTTGGCTTGTGGTCTGGTTCCTCCAGACCGAATCAAAACCAAACTGCGGTCTAAAACCACGAAACTGAACTACTAGACCGAACCGCCAGACTGCATATTAATCATAGATTTGTATGTTTAGCAATTCACCGTTTGTTCATTAAGAAGCCACATTGCATTGAACTAATCATAACTCTCCTTTTGTATCTTATTCAATATTCATGTCTTTCTTTGTTATCTTCATTCATTGTGGCATAAAGTTAACTAAGTTCTTTCCACCATCGTTATAATTGTTAATAAAATTCTACAAAAAAGAACTCGAATTACAGAATCAATAATAAATAAATATATTAAACTAGAGAGTAGATAGACAGAATCTAGACTGAATATTTTGTGTCGAGCCGTGTGTTGAACACATTGTCTTTAAGACTTATTCGCCCCCTCACTGTGAGTACTTGAGGTTGCTATCGGACGCTAGTCTCCCAGAATAACTCGCACGAACCGGATGCTTCCCTGCAATAAGAGACTCCGGCGAATTGTATTCAGTGCCTGGACAGTATCACCACGAGTATGCAATACAGGAGGCCAAAGGAGGAATGAACAAATTGCAACGAAGGAGAGGCTGTGGAGATTGCTGGAAATTGTGTATCAAATTTCTGTTGCATGCTAAATGGTTGCTGATGTGCTCTATTTATACCCAACTGTGAGAACCCATTCCCTGATCCAAAAATTAATTACATGGATAAACATAATCCATAATCCCATTAATTAATTTCAGATAAAGAGATAAGATAACATGGCTGTTCAGTTTGCATTCCAGTGGGATGAATCTGTGCAAAATTTTTGACTCAAAAAAATCAAAAATACTTGCAAAAGGTGAGCTAGTCCGGACAAGGTAAATCGCTGCTACATTCGTGTCCGCAGATCGCGCGCACATGAGTTCAGTCGATCCAAGCCAATTTGGGTCCATGATTTGCACCCCCCCTGTGCGCGAGAGAGAGCATCTATGCCATACAAGCTTGAACACTACTAAAGTGCCCAAGCCTTTATACTAGCTTCCTTTCACATTTCTTTCCAATGTGGGATAAACTCAATTTCCCCATTTCAACCCACCAACTTCAAGCCTTTGTATCTCATTCATCCCAACACCAAATTGGACAAATGAATACATTATCTCAATGTTCTCATGGAGTTAAAACAACCCACAAACAATTTTGTCATTCGACAAATTATTTATCACGGAAATAAATCACATTTCCTTCACATAATGCACAAAATACACTATTTTCCAACAATAATCTAGTGAGTTATCTTCTTTGTCGACATAGTCTAGCGTGATATCTTCCTTCAGCCTCTCTCTCCCGTTGGTTTCCTTCTTCTTTCGACTGTTTTCATCAAATCTTCTTCCTATATCTCTCGTCCTTCTTCCACACCTCTAGCTCTTTCTTCCTACATCTCTCTTCCTTCTTCAGCCTCTCTCTCCCGTTACTTACTTTTATACTCACAACATCAATCAACTTACTATTCCCTCCCACTTATTCTCTCTCCTACTTTACTTTTATACTCACAACACTTACATCACTTTCACTATTTCTTAATCTCCGTGCAAATAAGAGGGTCTGCAACGGAGGGAGTAATACTTTTATATATTATTAATATCAGTTAAAAGTTTAAAATTCTACTGTAAATGTAAGTTGTACTTAAAGAAGTTTATGTTAGAACATGGCTTGCATTACAAGTCATTTAGCATTTCCATACATAAAATCATAATTATAATATTAATATAAAGTGTAGTTAATAATAATAATTTGTAGAATTCCTGAGATGTAATTTACCTATTTTTGATGGGCAAAAAGGTAATTTGACATCACTTAGGTTGAAAGGGTGTGGTCCCTAAATGAAGTGGCCCTTTGTTTCCTATTTAAAGGCCCTTCCATCAAGCCTAGAAACATAATACATTCTTACTTTCTCTCCTAAATAATCTTCATCATTGTCTAGAAGTTCTTGAGATAAAAATGGCACTCATCATTTAGAAGATACTCTTCCCTACATCTTCTCTTTCATCTTATTTCTCCCTACAACATCAATCATGGATTCATCAGGTATTGTTCGCTTCCGCCTTCATCTCCTTCTCAAACTCATTATAGAATAGAGTATGGCATTCAGGGATTAAATTGTTCCACCAATTGGTATCAGAGCCCGCTCATATTTTAGTTTGAGTTCTTTTGGAAAAAGCTTTAATGCTTATTTTGATTCATTTTTTCTGTTGAATCATAAAAGTTTTGATGTTGTTTGGAGGCTCTATTTGTTTTAGAGTGCTGATATTCATCATCCATAAAGTTTTCATTATAAAGTTTGAAGTTTTGATCAATGAACACAATTGTTCAAGCTTGACTATCCCTACATAGCATAGTTATGTGTAATGCATGATTGTGTGGATCTACTTGCTTGAATTCCATTGTATTAAAAATAAGATTATCCCTATATAACATGCATACATTGTATAAATGTATACTCATGTGGATCTACTTGCTGTTCATTGTTTTGGGACAAAAATTTGGAAAAGTGCAGAAAAATGGACTGAAACGGTGCTACTGGGACTGAGGGATCCGGGCGGTGTTTTTGTTAAGTCCGGTCGGACCCCAGTTCAAGTTCCGACGGGCATGTTATTCAGTCCGGTCAGACCTCAGGATGCACGGTCGAGTCTTAGGATATGCTCGGCCGTGCACCTGAACCGGTGCTATCTGTTGAGTGCTGGTCCGGTCGAGTGTTGGTTTAAGTCCGGCCGGACCATAAGTAACCCGGGCAGATCCCTGTTTCAACCCGGGCGGACCTCAATACTTGCACGGTTGTGTATTTTGTTTGGCACGGCCATGACCTATGTGCCGAGAAAACAAAGGTTTCTGTAATTGATGCTCGGCCGTGCACTTCTCTATGCTCGGCCGTGCAAACATGGTTCACAGATTTTGGATTTTCAAGTTTTCTGCACAATTTTGTTTTCCCTTTTTTGAACAAAACATAAATTTTTTCAAACCTTAAAAGTCTTGATTAATTATATGCTTAAACAATTTTATTCATTGTTTAAATAATATCATCACCAAAGTGATTAACGTTATTTAACCCCAAAATTGTTAAAGTGTTGAATGTGTAAGTTAATATGTGAATGACATGAATTTTTCAAAGAAGATCTTGACATTTGACTAAACTTGTGCATTCATGTGGTAACAAATGAAATGAACATTAAGTTGGTTTTGATTAGATGCTTATGTCGGCCCAAAGGAAGATTAAACATTTGATTAAAACATTGTTCAAATTGTTTGTTACCTAAGGCAATCATTTATGAGTCAACTCGCAATCCAAAGATTAGTTTTGATGTCATGTTGATTGTCTTGTTGATGGATTTCGTTGATATAATTAATCATTTATTCATTGTGTAGTTTCTTATTTATGTTTTGTATTCATTCTTGTTCTCAAATTCAAACAGATTTACTTATTGCGTCATCCGTAATTGCTGCTATGAGTACCGTACCAATGCTAAATGGGACTAATTTTAAAACTTGGAAAAATAAAATGACAATTATCTTAGGATATATGGACATAGATCTCGCATTAAGTGAACCGTTTCCTCTTCCCAGAGACCATTTTGAACAGTGTCTCCAAGGATGTTGATGCTAAAACATTCCTTGATATTCTTGAGGAACGTTTGGCATCTACCTCTTCTCATGGGACAAAGAGAAGATGGAAGGATATTGCGGTTGCACGTAATAAGAAGCTTAAGGGATCATCTAATAGTCATAAGGAAAACAAATGCTTCTTTTGCAAGGACCTCACTCACATGAAGTATGACTGCCCTAAGTATCACGCTTGGCGTGCTAAGAAAGGTATGTCATTTGGTCTTTTTGTACTAAGGCTAATTTGGTTTAAATTCCTACATATACATGGTGGTTGGATTTTGGTGCAACAACTCACATAAGTATGTCTATGTAGGATTGCATGTATTACCAAAGACCCAGTGAAGATGAAGAGATTCATCTATATGAGAGCTGGGAATCCGGTTGAAGTTATAGGCATAAGGATTTTTTCGATTATTGTTAAAGTACTGGTTATTATTTTGTATTAAATAATACTTTTATTGTACCGTCATTTAGACGTAATTTAATATCTATCACAATATTGAACAAGAAAGGTTATTTTGTTCATTTGGAAATAATAAGTGTGATTTTTATTTTAATTCCAAGGTTGTTGGTACAAGTACTTTGTCAAGTAATGATAGTTTTATTTGCTTGACACTATTCAAACAATAAAAGAATCCCATTGTTGGGTATGCTTATCACTTAACCCTCCTACTTTTGTTAGAATTGATTGATACCATCACCTATAAGTATTTTTACGGACTTTAGGACCTCATGTAAAGAAGTTTTGAACTTCAATTTTTAGCTAAGTCCTTTTATAGTATAGGCTTAGATGATAGGACTTGAAGCTTTAAAGATCGAAGATCACCTAAGCAAGGATTCATTTCGCTACGCAGAATGTTCTCTGCGCAGGTCGCCACTGCGCATAGATATCTTTGCGCAGACCTTGACCCTGCTCAATTTTCAAGATATTTCTTCCTAAACTCTCAAGAGATCTCTTTGTGACCAAGCATGGTGCGCATGCTGCTCATGCGCTGAATCCATGCGCGCGCGGCAATGCGCATGCCTTTTGTGCGCGGACACAACCTTGGTCAAGTTCCTCATCTCCTGATCTCACATTCTAGAAAGTTTGGAAAACGCTTAGAAGATGCACGCTTATTAAAAAGCTGAGGTGTGCACAAACGACAAAATAAGCACACTCAGCAAAACCATTGGTGGAGACATGCTTCAAAGAAATTTCTCAAGAGAAGACAGCTGTCAACCTTCTAGAAGAAGCTTTTGAAACTGGTCTTCATGCTCAGTCTCCAACGGCTCTATATACCTGCGCACCAATCATATTGTGCCAGGTCATCATCTTTGATCAGAGCCCCAATGGCTATAAAGGACAGCTGCGCGCCAATCATGTTGTGCCAGCTCATTGTCCTTGCTCAGAGCTCCAACGGCTATATTCAAGCTCTCAGCTATAAATAGCCCGCTCATATTCATTTCCAAGCTGCCTTTTGATTTAGCCCTTTTCATCGGCCCTTGATCATCACCTTTGATCAAGCCCCTCTTGTTGGCCACTATGCTTCAGAGCTCGAGTTTCATGCTTCACTGAGAAACCATGAAGATCTGAAGTCTGCTGCTTAGTTTTTCCAGATTCTTTAGAACAGCCTTCAAGATCTTCAAACCTTCAAAACTCCTGCTCATATCACAAAGCCTATATCACCAGAATTCTTGGTGCTCTTCATCTTTCATATTCATAGAGCCCATAATTTCTGTCACACACACACCTCTTGAAGTTTTGATTATTTTGATCTAACTTCTTGAGATACACCGGTTTAGTCTAGGATTTGTTCTTCATAGATAATAGATCTTGAGTTAGTATTGAGCTCAAATGTTGTAATTTGTAATACTCTCTCATATAATAAGATCTCCATTAGAAATCCAAGACTAACCATCTTGGTAGAGGATGTAGATCTTTCATCGATCGAACCTCTCCAAATAGCGTGTTCATTACTATTGCATATTCCCTGCTTAACTTTTTATGAACTGCTTTGTTTGATCTTTCAGATTGCCACTCTCAGATGTTGTAATTGTTATTGCTCATTTGCCTTAGAATCCCATTTTGCGCCACTCTTTAGCCTCATACTTAGCGCGTGCGTTTTTATCTCTGCGCAGTATACCCTGTGCAGAGCTGCTTTAAATTTCCGCTGTGCATTTCACACTCTTACCGCGCGCTATACTTAGCCAAATAAGAGTTGTGCGCATCTGCCATTGAATTGCAAAAGGGTTTGAAAAGAATTTTAAAACGCTATTTACCCCCCTCTAGCGATTTTCACACCCTTGTTGCCCCTTTAGGGACCAACAAGTGGTATCAGAGCGAACACCTTCATAAAACTTGCGTTGTTTATCAAGCTTAACAGCTTGGGTGCCGATTCAAGATGGCTTCAAAATCTTGGGCAATGGCTAACTATTCACAGGTTCCTGTGCTGAATGAAGATCACTTTGAAATCTGGAAGCACTGCATGCTAACTCATTTTTCCTCAATCGATGAGATTCTCCATGACGTCGTTATCGAAGGTCCTTATATTCCAATGAAGGCTAATCCTGATGCTGCTACAAATAAGGATAATCCCACTGTCAAGAAGAACAAGGACGAATGGACTGATGAAGAGAAGAAATGGGTTGGCTATGATGGAAAAGCAAGGAACATCATTCTCACTACCCTAGACCTCTCCACGCACAATCAACTTGTGAGCGGTGGAACTGCAAAGGAACTATGGGATGCTATTGAAGGCTATGTGAATGGAGACAAAGTAAGCAAGGAAAACAAAAAATTTGTGGTGCAAAGAAAATTCAACTGCTTCATGAGAAAGGATGGTGAAACATTGAGACAAACTTATGATCGCTTCTGTGTTGTTGTAAACGCTTGTAAATCTCTTGGAACTACTTTCACTAATAAAGAAGTCAATTCTCAATTCTTAGATGCGCTAGGTTCCAGATATGTGCACAAGGCAAGTCATCTAGAAGATTCTGGATTTTTAGATACTTGGCCTCTGCGCAGCTTATACGCTAACTTAAAAGTGTATGAGCTAAAACTTGATCGAATTGATGAAACCGAAGGCAAAGGAAAACTTGTTTCCTATGTTGCGCAAAAGGAACCTGCGCCTGCTCAAAACTCAGACAAAGTATCCACTTCCTCTCTGCTTGAAATGGATGATGATGACTTCGCTATGTTCGTAAAGCGATTTCAAAAGTTCAGGAAATCCTCAAAGCCAGGATCCTCAAGTAAAGCTCCAGTAAAATTCTCTCGTGGCAAAGACTCAAAGAAAGATGATGATTTGGTTTGCTACAACTGTAGAAAGCCTGGTCATTTTGCTTCAAAATGCCCAACACCAAAATTTGAGTACATGAAGAGGAACAATGCGCAAAGATCGTATAAGCAGCGCGGAATGGTTGCTGAAGAAGACTGCGCAGACAATGAGCTCAAGACATGGATAGAGACCGACACAGAGGAAAGTGATGAAGATGACTCCGAAGACGGACTGCTCTGCTTGGTGGCAAATGCTGATAGTGATTCAGACAACGATCCTGATGTTAACACAGGTGCTGCGCTAAATCCAATTAAGAAGAAAGGTCCCACTATCACTGAATTGGTAGAAATGGGGCATCTGACTCCAAGCAGACAGAATGGCAAGTACTTATTTGCCAGAGCAGATCTAACGAAGAAATTTGTAGTTGCGCCTTCGCGCAAGGAATCTCTTGAAATTCCTGCTGAAATTGAAATTGAAAAGGGTGTCTCTGCCGTTGAGCGTGAAACTATTTTTCAACAAGCTGAAAAGGTAATCAAGAAATTTAATTTTATGAAAGAAGTAGTGGACTTATCAATTGGAGAAATTTCACAGCTTAAGACGGAGAAAACTGTTCTGAAATCTGAAATCACCCTCCTTAAGGAGCAGATTAAGAGCATGACTCCTCTTACTGACAAAAACCGTTTTCTGACAGATCAAAATGCGTTATTTAAAGTAAGAAACGAAGAATTGGCTGCGCAGTTTGCTGATCTCACAAAGATCACAGATGTGTGGACCAAATCTCGTGTCACTATGGATCAAATTCTAGAAACCCAAAAAGCCAGTGGTGATAAAGAAGGCTTGGGGTTCTCAACTAGTGACGACTTTAAATGCGCAGTTTGTGCTGAAAGAGAAAAGGAATTTACACCACAGCAAACTATTGAAATTCCCAAAGCAAAGCGTTCCACTTCAATGGGTAAAGGACAGGAGAAAGTCCAGAGACAAAATTTCCATTATGTCTAGCCAAAGAAGCAAACAGGGGAAGCCAAAGGTAAGGCTAAAGTTGACCCTGCGCTTGACGACGCATGTTTTGAATATGGTTGTGCTTCAAACTCGAATGTCAAATCTGCGCACAAGAGCCATGCGCATAAAAGCCATGCGCCTAAACGCCAGATGGGCATCCTTAAGAAAAGCGCACCCAAACTTCAAAAGATGATGTTTGTCAAAGCAGGTTCTACCACCCCTGTTAAGAATGCTGCGCCAAAGAAAAGTAAAGAGTTTGTAAAAACTCAATCTATAAGTGGCTTTCATCATTGTGTTGTGTGTGATGGTTTAGGTCACCAGGCTGCAGAATGCCTTTTGCGATTTGCTCCTAATGCCAAGGGACGTAAAAATCCTAAGGTCAGACAGGAGTGGGTTGTCAAAAGTTGCTAACTCTAGGACCCAAGAATAAAGGGGACCTGCATTTTTAATGTCTATCTTTCAGGTCTCCTGTTTTACTGCGCACTCTTCACAACCTAAAGCGCATATATGGTATCTCGACAGTGGATGTTCTAGACACATGACTGGAGAAGTCACAGCTCTTGAAGATGTGCATGAAGGAAGAGGTCCCTCAGTAACTTTTGGTGATAACAACAAAGGGCACATAGTTGGATATGGAAGAATCAGAAAAGATAAAGTGTGCATTGAGAAAGTTGCACTCGTAGAAGGACTCAAGCACAACCTGCTATCCATATCTCAATTCTGCGATAAAGGTTTGGAATGTCATTTCACTGCTACGCACTGCTACATCAAAGATGGCATATCCAGACTAACTTTGCTCACAGGGACTCGTAAAACTAATGTTTACATTATTGATCTTACTGCTGTAAATTCTATCACTAATCTCTGTTTTGTAGCAAAGAATGTTAGTGAAAGCAGCTGGCTATGGCATAAGCGCTTAAGTCATTTGAACTTCAAATATTTGGCTAAGCTGGGAAGGGAAAATCTTGTCAAAGGACTTCCCAAAGTAGCAGACCATCATGATAGAAAATGCGCAGCATGCCAGCTCGGTAAACAACCTAAGCAGTCTTTCTCCAGCAAGATTGCTTCCTCAACTTCCAAATGTTTACAACTGCTTCACATGGATTTGTTTGGACCGGTCACCACCGCAAGCATTGGAGGAAACAAATATACCTTAGTCGTGGTGGATGACTACTCAAGATACACATGGGTCGAAATGATGATATCCAAAGATGACTGCTATGATATATTGACTGCTCTCTTTCGAAGGCTCCAAACTCAAAAGGAAGACGACATCGTTAGTGTTAGATCAGACAATGGAACTGAATTCAAAAATAACGGTGTTGCGCAATACTGCGATGACCATGGAATTGATCACAATTTCTCCGCTGCTGGAGTTCCTCAACAAAATGGGGTTGTGGAAAGGAAAAATCGCACGTTGATTGAGGCTGGGAAAATAATGATAGCAGAAGCTAAGCTTCCAAAGTATTTCTGGGGAGAAGCTGTCAACACTGCTTGTTTTACTCAGAATAGATCCCTCATCAACAAAGCCTACAACAAGACTCCATATGAGCTATGGAGAGGAAGAGCGCCCAACATTGCTTTCTTCAAAGTTCTTTGGCTGCAAACGCTATTAAGGAAAATTCGACGCCAAAGCAGATAAAGGTATTTTCGTTGGGTATGCCAATCAGTCTATAAGCTTTTCATGATCTTAATAAGATAAATCTCTAGTCATTTTAGTATCTGTACATGCTACTTTTTGATAAGCATTCTCTCCTTGAGCCACATTTGGCTCCCAATGATTCTGATGACTCTGCTGAGCTTTTTAGACAGGTGCGCAGTAATTCTATTCCTGCGCAGGACATAGATCAAGCAGATTCAGAATCAGTCCATATCATGCGCATACTATAAATGCTGCGCCTGAAGTTGCAACTCCTGATGCGCAAACACCTCCTTCTGCGCATGATGTTTCTCCACTTCAACAAATCACCTTTGATGATCGTGATGCTGAAGTAAATAAAATACCCATTGATCTTCGTATTCCTATCATCACAATATAGGGATTCGCACATTGAGAGCATCAAACTTTGCGGTGTAGCATTCGTTTATCTCTCATGTCGGATCAAAGAAGATTGATAGAGTGCTCCAATTCTAAGATGAATTGATGCTATGCAAGAAGTGCAAGAAAAGCTCAACCATTATTTAGCACTTCAATGGGTGTTCGGAAACAAGATAGATGGGAATGGAAGAATCACAGAATCAAAGCAAGAAAGCTTTGTATGGTCTTAAGCAAGCTCCAAAAGCATGGTACAATACGCTATCAAAATTCCTACTAGAGAAAGGCTTCAAGTGCGGTAAAATCAATACAACTCTTTTTATTGCTAAGTATAATGATCACTCCTTACTCGTTCAAATTTATGTCGATGATATTATATTTGGTTCCACTAATGAGTCTCTTTGTAAGCGCTTTGAAAATCAAATGAAAAGCTGGTTTGAAATGAGCATGATGGGAGAACTCACATTCTTCCTCGTGCTTCAAATCATGCAATTAAATGATGGCATCTTCGCAAATCAAGTCAAGTACACTAGGAACTTAATCAAGAAGTTTGGACTTGAATGCTAAAGCATACGACACTCCAATGGCCACAAGCAACAAATTTAACAGACTTAAAAGGTAAAGTTGATCAGACTATATCTAGGTATGATTAACTCTCCTTTATCTTCTGCTAGCTGGCCAAGATATTATGTTGACTGGATATGTGCGCACTATCACGCTAATTCTTCTGAAGCACACATAACTGCTGTAAAAAGTATTAGATATATTTTTAGCTCTGTTAACCTTGGACTTTGGTACACCAAAGATTCGAACTTTAAACTTGTAGGTTATTTAGATGCGGACTACGCAGCGTGCACAATTGATAGGAAGAGCACAAGTGGAACTGGTCATTTCCTTGGAAATCGACTTAGCATGGGCAAGCAAGAGACAAGCTGCTGTGTCCATCTCCACTACTGAAGCAGAATATATTGCCGGTGAAAGCTGCTGCTGCCAAATCTTATGGATGAAGCAACAACCTGTGGACTATGGGATTCATGATAAGAATTATCCAACTCTCTGCGATAATATGTCCACCATAGCAGTTTTTCAATTCTACCAAGCACTATTATCAAGCTCATCAACATCTAATATCATCTCCTCAAGAATTAACAAGTGATCTCTTGAAAGGAGAAATGAGTATGCTTAATCTTAGCTAACTTGTCCACATAATTTATTGACACTAATGTATTTGCTTGATAAAGTGTGCAAAATAGGTTAAGTTTCATGCGCCCTATGCAACTCCTGCGCAAACAACTGTCCGCGCATGAAACAACAGTTCTGAGATTTATGGAATCTCTGCGCTATCAATGCCCTGCGCATGACTATCCATGCGCAAATCATCATGGACCGCAGGTAAGTGTTCTATTCATTAGATTTTGCACATAGGTCCTTGACTGAAAAGTCAACGCTGAGTCACAAGGGTACTTGTGTAATTCAAATTTTCCCGCGCTTTTATTTTTTGAATTTTCTTGGGAAATTACTTTTTTACCCTTGCGCATGTCCCATTGTCATTTAATGCAAACTGCAATTAATGACAACACGTCTCACGTATGTCTGCTCACCATTTAATGAGGAAGGTGATGCGACAGCCGTCAGCCTCTTTTCGCTGACACACGCGCGCGCAAAGACTGCGCACGCGCATTCCCCATTCGGCCACGTCACTCTGCTAACGTGCGCCCGTCCTTTCACTGACTCACCATTTATGAGGAAGTCGAATTGACAGTGACCGGCTTAGGACTTCACAAGCACACGCGGGCATAGGCCTGTGCACGCGCGTTCCCTTTTGTGACACGTGGTACTACTATCCTGCGCCACTGCACATTTTCTCAAACTTTTATTAGCTATCGTGCGCCTAACTTCTCCTTCCCTACTTAAACCGCCTCTCTCTCTACTTCTCTCTTCCCTCTAAATTTTCTCACTCTCTTTCTAACCTCTGCTCTAAACCCTCATCTCTCATTTCCTATTCGTTATCTTCAACCTCAACCTTCCTTCTTTCTAAACTATTTCAATGGCTCCTAAGAAAACTAAAACTCAACCAGAAATCATCATCTCCGACTCTTCTTCGCACTCTGGAAACTCTCACGAAGAAGAAGTAGAACGACAATCAAGGCATCCCACCGTCAAAGACATGGTATGTTTCACTATAACTTCTTATTTTTCCGCCATTGTTGTTCTTGGAAGTCTCAAGACTCCCTTTTTCGATTTCTCCCTTATTTACTGATCATTTTTGAAATCGATCGTTGTGTTGTGTTCGTATTTGCCTGATCTATTCTTTCATGTAGTTTATTTCATGATCAATGGTCGTTACATATGTTTTTCGTCAATTTCTGAGCTTCGTAACTTCTTTAGCAGTCGAACCGTTTTTCTGAATTTCTGAGTTTGTTTTAATGTCATTGACCATACTTTTTACACGGTTGACTTCGTCCTGTTCACGCCGTCATTTCGATGTACTTTTTGTTGAATTTTGGCAACTTTTGTTTTTCTGTGTTTTTGGGTGTTCTTCATGTTCTTAATTATTTTTTATATTTAGTCTATTATTCACCCTCCCTTTTCTTTATGCTCTGCGCATAAATATCCTGCGCATATAGCTATATCTATTTCTCTGCGCACACTTCTTTACTAATATTTATTTTCTGTGCGCACGATTCCTCTGCGTATGCATTCTTATTTATTGCGCACCCTCTATTTTCTGCGCATAATTTTTTTTTTCATGGAACTTGTGCCAAGGTATATCTGCATTACTTGCATATGCGCACAGCTCCATAAGCAATAGGTTGTCTAATTCTATCTATTTTTTTACGCAGGGACACGTTTACTTCATTCTGGGTTGGGAACTTATTCAGGCAGATCTCTCTTTAGATGCGATTGGTCGTCATCTGCTTCATCTTCTCAGCACCTCCGGCATTCTTCCATTATTCTCTCTTGAGCAATCCTTCATAGTGCCTGCTCTGTTAGATGAATTCTTCAGGACAGCAAGAGTTGTTCCTGCACAACTTGAAGGCAAGACAACAGAAATGATCATGGACACCGTTCAGCGCTGTGATATAATGGTTCACCCCAATCACATTCGCAGCCTCCTAAACTTCAATGTTGATAGTTCTTCAGTCAACTATGATGAGGCTCATCAAAATGCGCTTGCACAGAAGCTCATTGGCATCCCTTCTCTTAACAAGAAGTGGCCGATGTATAACCGAAAGGAATTTGGTGACTTGATGTATCACCTGTGCACCCTAATTGGAGACTCCCTCAACTGCAAGAATGGAAATAATGGACATTTCATCTCTAAGCAGTGGGAATACTGTGCAGCCATCTTCAACGAAGATCAACTAGACTGGCCACAGATAATATTCAATGAGATTGTGAAGGGGATGACAAGCTATGAGAAGAAGCTGAACGCAGGGAAGACCAAGTACCGAACTCACTGCAGACTGCTAACCAAACTCCTATTGACTTATGGTGAATTGGCCACCTATGTTGAAGAAAAGTCAATCAAGAAGCAGTCTTGCGACGCAAAGTACTATTCCAGAGTACACCTTCAGAATCTGCGCAGTGAGATAGGCAACGCCGATTACTATGAAATCTGGCTGTCTGATGCCGCTCCCAACAAGGAACCCTGGATAGGCCCAATTCCTGTGGTCAAATCCAAGAAGAGTGCAGGACGATCTACAACTGATGCTGCGCAAGAGACCGCAGAAGAAGCGTACAATCGCAAGGGGAAGGGCATTGCTCAGCCCAGTAGCAAAAAGCTCAAGGATATTCCTTTGGTTCAAACCACCAAAGGGATTTCTATCAAAGAGGCAGATCCTACCAGCATTCCAGCTCCTGCTCCCTCAAAGCCAACCACAATAAAGCGCAAGGCTGCTTTCCGTGGTGATTCAGATGATGATGCTGTTGAGGGGGAGCAGATGCACAAAGCCTCTCAAGAAGCCATCCCCAGTGCTGATATCGCACATACCTCTTCTCGTCTCAAGCAGAAGGTGCGCAGCAGCGCTAAAGGATTGAAGAAGCGCCGCACTAGTTCCGCAGCCACCGACAGCAGTGACTCTTCTCCAGTTCATCCTTCATCTTCATCCCCGGAGTCTCCTCCGTCCTCCTCAGCTGAGCTGCGCCAGATCGTGCAGAGCTTGCATTCTGTTCAAGCGAATCAAGTCACTACGCAGCTGCAGCTTAATCAACTCCTTACTGCTCAAACTGCTTTATTATATCGTCTTGATATGCAGCGTTTGGAGATTGATACCATTAAGGGGGAGAAAGCTGCCAAAGAAGAAGCAAAGGCAAAGGAAAGCACGGAGAGTGCTAAAGCAAAGGCAAGTCCATCTGAGCCTGCGCAAGAAAAAGTTCCTATCACTTTGGAACATCTTATCCTGGACTCCCTGAAATCCATCAGCGCTCAGCTTGAAAATGTCAGCGCACAACTCCAAAATGTGTGCACCTTTGAAGCGCTTGATGGTGGACTCAGGGACATTCTGAAAAAGCTCAAGAAAACCCTTGCAGATGGGTTACATAGAGGATTTGATGACCTTCAAGCTCAGATGGAGGCTCAGATAGAGAAGATTGAACAAGGAGGCTCTGCGCATAATATTGAAGAAGTGCGTCGATGCATTGCTAAGTCCATGACAGATTTTTCTTTGGCGTTCAACGGCAAATTTGACTACGCAATGTTAGACATTCAAGCAAGCGTCAACACTCAGCGCCTCCATACCGACTCAAGATTAGAAGCTACGCAAACTGCCACCCTGACGGACAGCAGAGCAAGGTTCAGAGAGCTAGTGGATGACAACGCTGATATGCGCAGAGGAATGAACATTTATGTTGGAAAAGCTGTGGAGTTCCAGGACAAATTTCAAAATTTAAAGGTGGAACTCATGAACAAATTCAACGGTCTTCAGAATGAGATGCGCGAAGCCCTGCAACGGATCAACTTAGATTAGATTTACTCTGTAAGTATTTTGTTATTTTTTTGGAACCTTTTTGATTCTCGTTGCGCAGTATGTTTCTTTTATGCGCTTTTATTTTGTGCGCTTCTGTTTTTGTGCGCACCTCTTTTGATTTTCCTCTTTAAAACTTGTAATCTGTAACAGTCAATCCTTCAAAGTTTTAATGAGAAGAATGCATCATAAAGCTTTCACAAAAACCTTGTTCAATTCAAATCATTCGTTTGTGGAACATTGAATGCATTATTACTTAAACTCATGCGCATAATCTTAACTGCTCATGTCTTCTACGCATGATGTTTAAACATTCAGTTTAAACGCATACTTAAAACTTCATCTCACATAATTTGTATGCTCTGAATGACATTTCTATCTTTCCTATCTTGTAAGTTTTTAATCTTTTGGATAGATTAGAAATCTATAGCACTGGCTAGTGTGTGCATTGACTTGAGGCGTGATTTACCTTTCTCATTCTTATGGACATGTTATTATCAAGTACAATGAATTGCCTTTGCTATAGTAGGTAATGGCATCAATCATTTAGGGGGAGATTGTTGGGTATGCTTATCACTTAACCCTCCTACTTTTGTTAGAATTGATTGATACCATCACCTATAAGTATTTTTACGGACTTTAGGACCTCATGTAAAGAAGTTTTGAACTTCAATTTTTAGCTAAGTCCTTTTTATAGTATAGGCTTAGATGATAGGACTTGAAGCTTTAAAGATCGAAGATCACCTAAGCAAGGATTCATTTCGCTACGCAGAATGTTCTCTGCGCAGGTCGCCACTGCGCATAGATATCTTTGCGCAGACCTTGACCCTGCTCAATTTTCAAGATATTTCTTCCTAAACTCTCAAGAGATCTCTTTGTGACCAAGCATGGTGCGCATGCTGCTCATGCGCTGAATCCATGCGCGCCGGCAATGCGCATGCCTTTTGTGCGCGGACACAACCTTGGTCAAGTTCCTCATCTCCTGATCTCACATTCTAGAAAGTTTGGAAAACGCTTAGAAGATGCACGCTTATTAAAAAGCTGAGGTGTGCACAAACGACAAAATAAGCACACTCAGCAAAACCATTGGTGGAGACATGCTTCAAAGAAATTTCTCAAGAGAAGACAGCTGTCAACCTTCTAGAAGAAGCTTTTGAAACTGGTCTTCATGCTCAGTCTCCAACAGCTCTATATACCTGCGCACCAATCATATTGTGCCAGGTCATCATCTTTGATCAGAGCCCCAACGGCTATAAAGGACAGCTGCGCGCCAATCATTTTGTGCCAGCTCATTGTCCTTGCTCAGAGCTCCAACGGCTATATTCAAGCTCTCAGCTATAAATAGCCCGCTCATATTCATTTCCAAGCTGCCTTTTGATTTAGCCCTTTTCATCGGCCCTTGATCATCACCTTTGATCAAGCCCCTCTTGTTGGCCACTATGCTTCAGAGCTCGAGTTTCATGCTTCACTGAGAAACCATGAAGATCTGAAGTCTGCTGCTTAGTTTTTCCAGATTCTTTAGAACAGCCTTCAAGATCTTCAAACCTTCAAAACTCCTGCTCATATCACAAAGCCTATATCACCAGAATTCTTGGTGCTCTTCATCTTTCATATTCATAGAGCCCAGAATTTCTGTCACACACACACCTCTTGAAGTTTTGATTATTTTGATCTAACTTCTTGAGATACACCGGTTTAGTCAAGGATTTGTTCTTCATAGATAATAGATCTTGAGTTAGTATTGAGCTCAAATGTTGTAATTTGTAATACTCTCTCATATAATAAGATCTCCATTAGAAATCCAAGACTAACCATCTTGGTAGAGGATGTAGATCTTTCATCGATCGAACCTCTCCAAATAGCGTGTTCATTACTTATTGCATATTCCCTGCTTAACTTTTTATGAACTGCTTTGTTTGATCTTTCAGATTGCCACTCTCAGATGTTGTAATTGTTATTGCTCATTTGCCTTAGAATCCCATTTTGCGCCACTCTTTAGCCTCATACTTAGCGCGTGCGTTTTTATCTCTGCGCAGTATACCCTGTGCAGAGCTGCTTTAAATTTCCGCTGTGCATTTCACACTCTTACCGCGCGCTATACTTAGCCAAAATAAGAGTTGTGCGCATCTGCCATTGAATTGCAAAAGGGTTTGAAAAGAATTTTAAAACGCTATTTACCCCCCCCCCCCCTCTAGCGATTTTCACACCCTTGTTTCCCCTTTAGGGACCAACAAGTGGTATCAGAGCGAACACCTTCATAAAACTTGCGTTGTTTATCAAGCTTAACAGCTTGGGTGCCGATTCAAGATGGCTTCAAAATCTTGGGCAATGGCTAACTATTCACAGGTTCCTGTGCTGAATGAAGATCACTTTGAAATCTGGAAGCACTGCATGCTAACTCATTTTTCCTCAATCGATGAGATTCTCCATGACGTCGTTATCGAAGGTCCTTATATTCCAATGAAGGCTAATCCTGATGCTGCTACAAATAAGGATAATCCCACTGTCAAGAAGAACAAGGACGAATGGACTGATGAAGAGAAGAAATGGGTTGGCTATGATGGAAAAGCAAGGAACATCATTCTCACTACCCTAGACCTCTCCACGCACAATCAACTTGTGAGCGGTGGAACTGCAAAGGAACTATGGGATGCTATTGAAGGCTATGTGAATGGAGACAAAGTAAGCAAGGAAAACAAAAAATTTGTGGTGCAAAGAAAATTCAACTGCTTCATGAGAAAGGATGGTGAAACATTGAGACAAACTTATGATCGCTTCTGTGTTGTTGTAAACGCTTGTAAATCTCTTGGAACTACTTTCACTAATAAAGAAGTCAATTCTCAATTCTTAGATGCGCTAGGTTCCAGATATGTGCACAAGGCAAGTCATCTAGAAGATTCTGGATTTTTAGATACTTGGCCTCTGCGCAGCTTATACGCTAACTTAAAAGTGTATGAGCTAAAACTTGATCGAATTGATGAAACCGAAGGCAAAGGAAAACTTGTTTCCTATGTTGCGCAAAAGGAACCTGCGCCTGCTCAAAACTCAGACAAAGTATCCACTTCCTCTCTGCTTGAAATGGATGATGATGACTTCGCTATGTTCGTAAAGCGATTTCAAAAGTTCAGGAAATCCTCAAAGCCAGGATCCTCAAGTAAAGCTCCAGTAAAATTCTCTCGTGGCAAAGACTCAAAGAAAGATGATGATTTGGTTTGCTACAACTGTAGAAAGCCTGGTTATTTCGCTTCAAAATGCCCAACACCAAAATTTGAGTACATGAAGAGGAACAATGCGCAAAGATCGTATAAGCAGCGCGGAATGGTTGCTGAAGAAGACTGCGCAGACAATGAGCTCAAGACATGGATAGAGACCGACACAGAGGAAAGTGATGAAGATGACTCCGAAGACGGACTGCTCTGCTTGGTGGCAAATGCTGATAGTGATTCAGACAACGATCCTGATGTTAACACAGGTGCTGCGCCAAATCCAATTAAGAAGAAAGGTCCCACTATCACTGAATTGGTAGAAATGGGGCATCTGACTCCAAGCAGACAGAATGGCAAGTACTTATTTGCCAGAGCAGATCTAACGAAGAAATTTGTAGTTGCGCCTTCGCGCAAGGAATCTCTTGAAATTCCTGCTGAAATTGAAATTGAAAAGGATGTCTCTGCCGTTGAGCGTGAAACTATTTTTCAACAAGCTGAAAAGGTAATCAAGGAATTTAATTTTATGAAAGAAGTAGTGGACTTATCAATTGGAGAAATTTCACAGCTTAAGACGGAGAAAACTGTTCTGAAATCTGAAATCACCCTCCTTAAGGAACAGATTAAGAGCATGACTCCTCTTACTGACAAAAACTGTTTTCTGACAGATCAAAATGCGTTATTTAAAGTAAGAAACGAAGAATTGGCTGCGCAGTTTGCTGATCTCATAAAGATCACAGATGTGTGGACCAAATCTCGTGTCACTATGGATCAAATTCTAGAAACCCAAAAAGCCAGTGGTGATAAAGAAGGCTTGGGGTTCTCAACTAGTGACGACTTTAAATGCGCAGTTTGTGCTGAAAGAGAAAAGGAATTTACACCACAGCAAACTATTGAAATTCCCAAAGCAAAGCGTTCCACTTCAATGGGTAAAGGACAGGAGAAAGTCCAGAGACAAAATTTCCATTATGTCTAGCCAAAGAAGCAAACAGGGGAAGCCAAAGGTAAGGCTAAAGTTGACCCTGCGCTTGACGACGCATGTTTTGAATATGGTTGTGCTTCAAACTCGAATGTCAAATCTGCGCACAAGAGCCATGCGCATAAAAGCCATGCGCCTAAACGCCAGATGCGCATCCTTAAGAAAAGCGCACCCAAACTTCAAAAGATGATGTTTGTCAAAGCAGGTTCTACCACCCCTGTTAAGAATGCTGCGCCAAAGAAAAGTAAAGAGTTTGTAAAAACTCAATCTATAAGTGGCTTTCATCATTGTGTTGTGTGTGATGGTTTAGGTCACCAGGCTGCAGAATGCCTTTTGCGATTTGCTCCTAATGCCAAGGGACGTAAAAATCCTAAGGTCAGACAGGAGTGGGTTGTCAAAAGTTGCTAACTCTAGGACCCAAGAATAAAGGGGACCTGCATTTTTTAATGTCTATCTTTCAGGTCTCCTGTTTTACTGCGCACTCTTCACAACCTAAAGCGCATATATGGTATCTCGACAGTGGATGTTCTAGACACATGACTGGAGAAGTCACATCTCTTGAAGATGTGCATGAAGGAAGAGGTCCCTCAGTAACTTTTGGTGATAACAACAAAGGGCACATAGTTGGATATGGAAGAATCAGAAAAGATAAAGTGTGCATTGAGAAAGTTGCACTCGTAGAAGGACTCAAGCACAACCTGCTATCCATATCTCAATTCTGCGATAAAGGTTTGGAATGTCATTTCACTGCTACGCACTGCTACATCAAAGATGGCATATCCGGACTAACTTTGCTCACAGGGACTCGTAAAACTAATGTTTACATTATTGATCTTACTGCTGTAAATTCTATCACTAATCTCTGTTTTGTAGCAAAGAATGTTAGTGAAAGCAGCTGGCTATGGCATAAGCGCTTAAGTCATTTGAACTTCAAATATTTGGCTAAGCTGGGAAGGGAAAATCTTGTCAAAGGACTTCCCAAAGTAGCAGACCATCATGATAGAAAATGCGCAGCATGCCAGCTCGGTAAACAACCTAAGCAGTCTTTCTCCAGCAAGATTGCTTCCTCAACTTCCAAATGTTTACAACTGCTTCACATGGATTTGTTTGGACCGGTCACCACCGCAAGCATTGGAGGAAACAAATATACCTTAGTCGTGGTGGATGACTACTCAAGATACACATGGGTCGAAATGATGATATCCAAAGATGACTGCTATGATATATTGACTGCTCTCTTTCGAAGGCTCCAAACTCAAAAGGAAGACGACATCGTTAGTGTTAGATCAGACAATGGAACTGAATTCAAAAATAACGGTGTTGCGCAATACTGCGATGACCATGGAATTGATCACAATTTTTCCGCTGCTGGAGTTCCTCAACAAAATGGGGTTGTGGAAAGGAAAAATCGCACGTTGATTGAGGCTGGGAAAATAATGATAGCAGAAGCTAAGCTTCCAAAGTATTTCTGGGGAGAAGCTGTCAACACTGCTTGTTTTACTCAGAATAGATCCCTCATCAACAAAGCCTACAACAAGACTCCATATGAGCTATGGAGAGGAAGAGCGCCCAACATTGCTTTCTTCAAAGTTCTTTGGCTGCAAACGCTATTAAGGAAAATTCGACGCCAAAGCAGATAAAGGTATTTTCGTTGGGTATGCCAATCAGTCTATAAGCTTTTCATGATCTTAATAAGATAAATCTCTAGTCATTTTAGTATCTGTACATGCTACTTTTTGATAAGCATTCTCTCCTTGAGCCACATTTGGCTCCCAATGATTCTGATGACTCTGCTGAGCTTTTTAGACAGGTGCGCAGTAATTCTATTCCTGCGCAGGACATAGATCAAGCAGATTCAGAATCAGTCCATATCATGCGCATACTATAAATGCTGCGCCTGAAGTTGCAACTCCTGATGCGCAAACACCTCCTTCTGCGCATGATGTTTCTCCACTTCAACAAATCACCTTTGATGATCGTGATGCTGAAGTAAATAAAATACCCATTGATCTTCGTATTCCTATCATCACAATATAGGGATTCGCACATTGAGAGCATCAAACTTTGCGGTGTAGCATTCGTTTATCTCTCATGTCGGATCAAAGAAGATTGATAGAGTGCTCCAATTCTAAGATGAATTGATGCTATGCAAGAAGTGCAAGAAAAGCTCAACCATTATTTAGCACTTCAATGGGTGTTCGGAAACAAGATAGATGGGAATGGAAGAATCACAGAATCAAAGCAAGAAAGCTTTGTATGGTCTTAAGCAAGCTCCAAAAGCATGGTACAATACGCTATCAAAATTCCTACTAGAGAAAGGCTTCAAGTGCGGTAAAATCAATACAACTCTTTTTATTGCTAAGTATAATGATCACTCCTTACTCGTTCAAATTTATGTCGATGATATTATATTTGGTTCCACTAATGAGTCTCTTTGTAAGCGCTTTGAAAATCAAATGAAAAGCTGGTTTGAAATGAGCATGATGGGAGAACTCACATTCTTCCTCGTGCTTCAAATCATGCAATTAAATGATGGCATCTTCGCAAATCAAGTCAAGTACACTAGGAACTTAATCAAGAAGTTTGGACTTGAATGCTAAAGCATACGACACTCCAATGGCCACAAGCAACAAATTTAACAGACTTAAAAGGTAAAGTTGATCAGACTATATCTAGGTATGATTAACTCTCCTTTATCTTCTGCTAGCTGGCCAAGATATTATGTTGACTGGATATGTGCGCACTATCACGCTAATTCTTCTGAAGCACACATAACTGCTGTAAAAAGTATTAGATATATTTTTAGCTCTGTTAACCTTGGACTTTGGTACACCAAAGATTCGAACTTTAAACTTGTAGGTTATTTAGATGCGGACTACGCAGCGTGCACAATTGATAGGAAGAGCACAAGTGGAACTGGTCATTTCCTTGGAAATCGACTTAGCATGGGCAAGCAAGAGACAAGCTGCTGTGTCCATCTCCACTACTGAAGCAGAATATATTGCCGGTGAAAGCTGCTGCTGCCAAATCTTATGGATGAAGCAACAACCTGTGGACTATGGGATTCATGATAAGAATTATCCAACTCTCTGCGATAATATGTCCACCATAGCAGTTTTTCAATTCTACCAAGCACTATTATCAAGCTCATCAACATCTAATATCATCTCCTCAAGAATTAACAAGTGATCTCTTGAAAGGAGAAATGGGTATGCTTAATCTTAGCTAACTTGTCCACATAATTTATTGACACTAATGTATTTGCTTGATAAAGTGTGCAAAATAGGTTAAGTTTCATGCGCCCTATGCAACTCCTGCGCAAACAACTGTCTGCGCATGAAACAACAGTTCTGAGATTTATGGAATCTCTGCGCTATCAATGCGCTGCGCATGACTATCCATGCGCAAATCATCATGGACCGCAGGTAAGTGTTCTATTCATTAGATTTTGCACATAGGTCCTTGACTGAAAAATCAACGCTGAGTCACAAGGGTACTTGTGTAATTCAAATTTTCCCGCGCTTTTATTTTTTGAATTTTCTTGGGAAATTACCTTTTTACCCTTGCGCATGTCCCATTGTCATTTAATGCAAACTGCAATTAATGACAGCGCGTCTCACGTATGTCTGCTCACCATTTAATGAGGAAGGTGATGCGACAGCCGTCAGCCTCTTTTCGCTGACACACGCGCGCGCAAAGACTGCGCACGCGCATTCCCCATTCGGCCACGTCACTCTGCTAACGTGCGCCCGTCCTTTCACTGACTCACCATTTATGAGGAAGTCGAATTGACAGTGACCGGCTTAGGACTTCACAAGCACACGCGCGCATAGGCCTGCGCACGCGCGTTCCCTTTTGTGACACGTGGTACTACTATCCTGCGCCACTGCACATTTTCTCAAACTTTTATTAGCTATCGTACGCCTAACTTCTCCTTCCCTACTTAAACCGCCTCTCTCTCTACTTCTCTCTTCCCTCTAAATTTTCTCACTCTCTTTCTAACCTCTGCTCTAAACCCTCATCTCTCATTTCCTATTCGTTATCTTCAACCTCAACCTTCCTTCTTTCTAAACCATTTCAATGGCTCCTAAGAAAACTAAAACTCAACCAGAAATCATCATCTCCGACTCTTCTTCGCACTCTGGAAACTCTCACGAAGAAGAAGTAGAACGACAATCAAGGCATCCCACCGTCAAAGACATGGTATGTTTCACTATAACTTCTTATTTTTCCGCCATTGTTGTTCTTGGAAGTCTCAAGACTCCCTTTTTCGATTTCTCCCTTATTTACTGATCATTTTTGAAATCGATCGTTGTGTTGTGTTCGTATTTGCCTGATCTATTCTTTCATGTAGTTTATTTCATGATCAATGGTCGTTACATATGTTTTTCATCAATTTCTGAGCTTCGTAACTTCCTTAGCAGTCGAACCGTTTTTCTGAATTTCTGAGTTTGTTTTAATGTCATTGACCATACTTTTTACACGGTTGACTTCGTCCTGTTCACGCCGTCATTTCGATGTACTTTTTGTTGAATTTTGGCAACTTTTGTTTTTCTGTGTTTTTGGGTGTTCTTCATGTTCTTAATTATTTTTTATATTTAGTCTATTATTCACCCTCCCTTTTCTTTATGCTCTGCGCATAAATATCCTGCGCATATAGCTATATCTATTTCTCTGCGCACACTTCTTTACTAATATTTATTTTCTGTGCGCACGATTCCTCTGCGTATGCATTCTTATTTATTGCGCACCCTCTATTTTCTGCGCATAATTTTTTTTTTTCATGGAACTTGTGCCAAGGTATATCTGCATTACTTGCATATGCGCACAGCTCCATAAGCAATAGGTTGTCTAATTCTATCTATTTTTTTACGCAGGGACACGTTTACTTCATTCTGGGTTGGGAACTTATTCAGGCAGATCTCTCTTTAGATGCGATTGGTCGTCATCTGCTTCATCTTCTCAGCACCTCCGGCATTCTTCCATTATTCTCTCTTGAGCAATCCTTCATAGTGCCTGCTCTGTTAGATGAATTCTTCAGGACAGCAAGAGTTGTTCCTGCACAACTTGAAGGCAAGACAACAGAAATGATCATGGCCACCGTTCAGCGCTGTGATATAATGGTTCACCCCAATCACATTCGCAGCCTCCTAAACTTCAATGTTGATAGTTCTTCAGTCAACTATGATGAGGCTCATCAAAATGCGCTTGCACAGAAGCTCATTGGCATCCCTTTTCTTAACAAGAAGTGGACGATGTATAACCGAAAGGAATTTGGTGACTTGATGTATCACCTGTGCACCCTAATTGGAGACTCCCTCAACTGCAAGAATGGAAATAATGGACATTTCATCTCTAAGCAGTGGGAATACTGTGCAGCCATCTTCAACGAAGATCAACTAGACTGGCCGCAGATAATATTCAATGAGATTGTGAAGGGGATGACAAGCTATGAGAAGAAGCTGAACGCAGGGAAGACCAAGTACCGAACTCACTGCAGACTGCTAACCAAACTCCTATTGACTTATGGTGAATTGGCCACCTATGTTGAAGAAAAGTCAATCAAGAAGCAGTCTTGCGACGCAAAGTACTATTCCAGAGTACACCTTCAGAATCTGCGCAGTGAGATAGGCAACGCCGATTACTATGAAATCTGGCTGTCTGATGCCGCTCCCAACAAGGAACCCTGGATAGGCCCAATTCCTGTGGTCAAATCCAAGAAGAGTGCAGGACGATCTACAACTGATGCTGCGCAAGAGACCGCAGAAAAAGCGTACAATCGCAAGGGGAAGGGCATTGCTCAGCCCAGTAGCAAAAAGCTCAAGGATATTCCTTTGGTTCAAACCACCAAAGGGATTTCTATCAAAGAGGCAGATCCTACCAGCATTCCAGCTCCTGCTCCCTCAAAGCCAACCACAATGAAGCGCAAGGCTGCTTTCCGTGGTGATTCAGATGATGATGCTGTTGAGGGGGAGCAGATGCACAAAGCCTCTCAAGAAGCCATCCCCAGTGCTGATATCGCACATACCTCTTCTCGTCTCAAGCAGAAGGTGCGCAGCAGCGCTAAAGGATTGAAGAAGCGCCGCACTAGTTCCGCAGCCACCGACAGCAGTGACTCTTCTCCAGTTCATCCTTCATCTTCAGCCCCAGAGTCTCCTCCGTCCTCCTCAGCTGAGCTGCGCCAGATCGTGCAGAGCTTGCATTCTGTTCAAGCGAATCAAGTCACTACGCAGCTGCAGCTTAATCAACTCCTTACTGCTCAAACTGCTTTATTATATCGTCTTGATATGCAGCGTTTGGAGATTGATACCATTAAGGGGGAGAAAGCTGCCAAAGAAGAAGCAAAGGCAAAGGAAAGCACGGAGAGTGCTAAAGCAAAGGCAAGTCCATCTGAGCCTGCGCAAGAAAAAGTTCCTATCACTTTGGAACATCTTATCCTGGACTCCCTGAAATCCATCAGCGCTCAGCTTGAAAATGTCAGCGCACAACTCCAAAATGTGTGCACCTTTGAAGCGCTTGATGGTGGACTCAGGGACATTCTGAAAAAGCTCAAGAAAACCCTTGCAGATGGGTTACATAGAGGATTTGATGACCTTCAAGCTCAGATGGAGGCTCAGATAGAGAAGATTGAACAAGGAGGCTCTGCGCATAATATTGAAGAAGTGCGTCGATGCATTGCTAAGTCCATGACAGATTTTTCTTTGGCGTTCAACGGCAAATTTGACTACGCAATGTTAGACATTCAAGCAAGCGTCAACACTCAGCGCCTCCATACCGACTCAAGATTAGAAGCTACGCAAACTGCCATCCTGACGGACAGCAGAGCAAGGTTCAGAGAGCTAGTAGATGACAACGCTGATATGCGCAGAGGAATGAACATTTATGTTGGAAAAGCTGTGGAGTTCCAGGACAAATTTCAAAATTTAAAGGTGGAACTCATGAACAAATTCAACGGTCTTCAGAATGAGATGCGCGAAGCCCTGTAACGGATCAACTTAGATTAGATTTCCTCTGTAAGTATTTTGTTATTTTTTTGGAACCTTTTTGATTCTCGTTGCGCAGTATGTTTCTTTTATGCGCTTTTATTTTGTGCGCTTCTGTTTTTGTGCGCACCTCTTTTGATTTTCCTCTTTAAAACTTGTAATCTGTAACAGTCAATCCTTCAAAGTTTTAATGAGAAGAATGCATCATAAAGCTTTCACAAAAACCTTGTTCAATTCAAATCATTCGTTTGTGGAACATTGAATGCATTATTACTTAAACTCATGCGCATAATCTTAACTGCTCATGTCTTCTACGCATGATGTTTAAACATTCAGTTTAAATGCATACTTAAAACTTCATCTCACATTATTTGTATGCTCTGAATGACATTTCTATCTTTCTTATCTTGTAAGTTTTTAATCTTTTGGATAGATTAGAAATCTATAGCACTGGCTAGTGTGTGCATTGACTTGAGGCGTGATTTACCTTTCTCATTCTTATGGACATGTTATTATCAAGTACAATGAATTGCCTTTGCTATAGTAGGTAATGGCATCAATCATTTAGGGGGAGATTGTTGGGTATGCTTATCACTTAACCCTCCTACTTTTGTTAGAATTGATTGATACCATCACCTATAAGTATTTTTACGGACTTTAGGACCTCATGTAAAGAAGTTTTGAACTTCAATTTTTAGCTAAGTCCTTTTTATAGTATAGGCTTAGATGATAGGACTTGAAGCTTTAAAGATCGAAGATCACCTAAGCAAGGATTCATTTCGCTACGCAGAATTTTCTCTGCGCAGGTCGCCACTACGCATAGATATCTTTGCGCAGACCTTGACCCTGCTCAATTTTCAAGATATTTCTTCCTAAACTCTCAAGAGATCTCTTTGTGACCAAGCATGGTGCGCATGCTGCTCATGCGCTGAATCCATGCGCGCCGGCAATGCGCATGCCTTTTGTGCGCGGACACAACCTTGGTCAAGTTCCTCATCTCCTGATCTCACATTCTAGAAAGTTTGGAAAACGCTTAGAAGATGCACGCTTATTAAAAAGCTGAGGTGTGCACAAACGACAAAATAAGCACACTCAGCAAAACCATTGGTGGAGACATGCTTCAAAGAAATTTCTCAAGAGAAGACAGCTGTCAACCTTCTAGAAGAAGCTTTTGAAACTGGTCTTCATGCTCAGTCTCCAACGGCTCTATATACCTGCGCACCAATCATATTGTGCCAGGTCATCATCTTTGATCAGAGCCCCAACGGCTATAAAGGACAGCTGCGCGCCAATCATGTTGTGCCAGCTCATTGTCCTTGCTCAGAGCTCCAACGGCTATATTCAAGCTCTCAGCTATAAATAGCCCGCTCATATTCATTTACAAGCTGCCTTTTGATTTAGCCCTTTTCATCGGCCCTTGATCATCACCTTTGATCAATCCCCTCTTGTTGGCCACTATACTTCAGAGCTCGAGTTTCATGCTTCACTGAGAAACCATGAAGATCTGAAGTCTGCTGCTTAGTTTTTCCAGATTCTTTAGAACAGCCTTCAAGATCTTCAAACCTTCAAAACTCCTGCTCATATCACAAAGCCTATATCACCAGAATTCTTGGTGCTCTTCATCTTTCATATTCATAGAGCCCAGAATTTCTGTCACACACACACCTCTTGAAGTTTTGATTATTTTGATCTAACTTCTTGAGATACACCGGTTTAGTCAAGGATTTGTTCTTCATAGATAATAGATCTTGAGTTAGTATTGAGCTCAAATGTTGTAATTTGTAATACTCTCTCATATAATAAGATCTCCATTAGAAATCCAAGACTAACCATCTTGGTAGAGGATGTAGATCTTTCATCGATCGAACCTCTCCAAATAGCGTGTTCATTACTTATTGCATATTCCCTGCTTAACTTTTTATGAACTGCTTTGTTTGATCTTTCAGATTGCCACTCTCAGATGTTGTAATTGTTATTACTCATTTGCCTTAGAATCTCATTTTGCGCCACTCTTTAGCCTCATACTTAGCGCGTGCGTTTTTATCTCTGCGCAGTATACCCTGCGCAGAGCTGCTTTAAATTTCCGCTGTGCATTTCACACTCTTACCGCGCGCTATACTTAGCCAAAATAAGAGTTGTGGCGCATCTCCCATTGAATTGCAAAAGGGTTTGAAAAGAATTTTAAAACGCTATTCACCCCCCCCCTCTAGCGATTTTCACACCCTTGTTGCCCCTTTAGGGACCAACACCCATGATAATGAAACCAAAAGTAGAAAGCAAAAGTTATCAAGTAAAAATTATTATACCTTATGGCATAGGCGTTTGGGTCATATCTTCAAAAGGAGAATTGATAAGCTTATGTCAAAAGGATCTTGAACAAACTTGATATTCCGGAAAATACTTTTTGCATTGAAAGCCTTAAAGGAAAACTTACAAACAAAGAAGTATCCTCGAGAGCATCAAGTGTCCTAAAACTAATAAATACGGAATTTTGTGGGCCATTCACTACCCCTTCATGGAATGGTCAACAATATTTATTACGTTCATAGACAACTACTCTCATTTATGGGTATATTTATTTACTTCATGAAAAGTATCAATTATGAACGTTTTCACGTCTTATAAGGCCGAAGTTGAAAATCAACTTGGAAAGACTATTAAGAACGTTAGGTCCAATCATGGTGATGTTTACTATGGTAGGAATGACGGTTCAAGGGAACAACGTCCGGGTCTTTTTTTGCTCGCTATCTTGAAGAGTGTGGGATTGTCCCTCACTACACTATGCCGGGTACGCCTAGCATGAATGGTGTAGTTGAGAGACGTAATAGAACACTTAAGGATATGGTAAGAATTATGATTTCTTGTACTTCTCTACCTCACTCATTATGGGCGATGCATTAAAAACCGCAGATTATATTCTCAATAGAGCTCCCTCTAAGGCTACTAATAAAAACCCTTATGAATTATGGACGAATGAGAAACCGTCCTTAAATCATTTCATGTATGGGGTTGTCCAGCAGAAGCTAGGCCTTATAGACCTAATAAGGGCAAAACTGGACGCTAAGACTGTTAGTAGCTATTTTGATTGGGTATGACGAGAGATCTAGGGGATATAAATTTTACAACCCGAAAACTAAAACCTTTTTTGAAACGGGAAATGCTAGGTTCTTTGAGGATGTTGAATTTAGAGGGGAAATTAGGAATATTTTTGAATTTAAAATGGAAGAGGCATCCATTTCTATACCTCTTTCCATAGTTCCAATTGGAAATCAAGTACTTGTACTTGAAATTCAAGAGGAACATACAATTCAAAACAATGACTCTCCTATAAATATTGAACAACATGAAAATGTTGATCATAAGGATGAAATTTAACAACCTCAAAATCAGGAAAAACCGGTGCCCTTAAGGATATCCAATAGAGTAAGAAGGAGTGAAATTCCGGATAATTATGAGGTGTATCTTGCCGAGAATGAAGGACACTTAGGTTTAATGGGAGATGAGCCTATCATCTTCCATGAAACCATTAATAGTCCTAATTCTCATAAGTGGATCAATGCCATAAAGGAAGAGTTAAAATCTAAGAAAGACAACGACATTTGAGATCTTGTTCCATTACCTAAAGATGTGAAACCTATTAGGTGTAAATAGGTCTTTTGAGACAAAAAAGGATTCGCAAGGTAATGTAAAAAGATATAAGGCTCGTCTTGTCGCTAAATGTTTTACTCAAAAGGAAGGCATTGATCATAAAGAAACATTTTCTCTGGTATCTTCTAAAAACTCTTTTAGGATCATTATGGCACTAGTAGCACCTTTTGATCTTAAGCTTCATCAAATGGATGTAAAGACAGTTTTCCTTAATGGAGACATTAATGCTGACTGATTTGGATCAAACAAATCAATTAGTTTCTAAACTTAAGAAATCCATTTATGGGCTCAAGCAAGCTTCTCGTCAATGGTACTTAAAATTTAATCAAGTTATTATTTCATTTGGTTTTGAAACGAATCTTGGTGAAGATTGTGTATACCATAAGTTCAGTGGGAGTAAATTTATAATTTTGGTCTTATATGTGGATGATATTTTGCTTGCTAGTAATGACATGAACCTTCTTAAGGAAACTAAGAAATTTCTTTCAAACAAATTTGAAATGAAAGATCTTGGTGAGGCATTTTTGTATTAGGAATCCAAATTCACCGTGATCGCTCACGAGGTGTCTTAGGATTATCACAAAGGGCCATATAGAAAAGGTATTACAAAAGTTAAGCATGCAAAACTGTAAACCACATGACACCCCTGTTTTTAAAGGAGACAAGTTTAGTCTCAAACAGTTTCTTAAAAGTAATTTGAATCCAAGTATATGGAAAATATCCCTTATGCACCAGTAGTAGGAAGCTTAATGTATGCGTAAGTCTTGAATTTAATGTTGGGATGCTTGGTCAATACCAAAGCAATCCGGGAGAGAACATTAGGTAGCAACCAAAAGAGTGATAAAAATATTTACAAAACACTAAAGAACTACTTGCCTATATTTTGAAATCGGATCATCTTGAGATCACTAGGTATTCCGATATTAGTTAAATTATATGACTGCATAAGTTTATTAAGGGAATGCAAATTGTCAACAAGCGTCGAAAGACCATTTAAGATTTATTGTGACAATCAGGTGGCATTCTTATAACAACAAGAGTTCATCAAAGTCTAAGCATATAGACATTAAGTTTCTTGTTGTAAAGGAAAATGAACAAAAGAAATACAACTTATAGAAACAAACTCCATATTAGTGGATTCGTTTATGAAAGCGTTATCATCTTCAGTGTTTCACATGGGTGTACAATCTTGATAACATTTAGTATAATGGGAGTTTGTGTTGTCCTTTCATTAATTGTTCTCTTATTTTAAAATTTTGATCTCATTTGGTTAAGTTGGACTAGTTGAAAGAATGTGGATATATTCATTATGTTCCATGCTACACATCTACACTTTGATCTATGTCATTTAGTTGGATTTGTATACGTGATTATTGTGGGTTTAGTTGCGAATCAATTACAACAGCTGCCCCTTTAGTCCTTATACTTGTATGACTAATGGACGAAATTGTTATGGATGACAACAAATTGCGCACATAAGGGTTGTCATTTGTATTATATTTATGATTTTAAAGGAAATACTTTTTTTTTGCAACCCAAGTGGGAGATTGTTAGAACATGGCTTGCATTATAAGTCATTTAGCATTTCCATACATAAAATCATAATTATAATGTTAATATAAAGTGTAGTTAATAATAATAATGTGTAGAATTCCTGAGATGTAATTTACCTATTTTTGATGGGCAAAAAGGTAATTTGACATCACTTAAGTTGAAAGGGTGTGGTCCCTAAATGAAGTGTCCATTTTTTGTTTCATATTTAAAGGCCCTTCCATCAAGCCTAGAAACATACTACATTCTTACTTTCTCTCCTAAATAATCTTCATCATTGTCTAGAAGTTCTTGAGAGAAAAAGGGCACTCATCATTTAGAAGATCATCTTCCCTACATCTTCTTCTTCATCTTATTTCTTCCTACAACATCAATCATGGATTCATCAGGTATTGTTCGCTTCCGCCTTCATCTCCTTCTCAAACTCATTCTAGAATAGAGTATGGCATTCAGAGATTAAATTGTTCCAACAGTTTATCAAAATGTTTAAAATCAATTGATTGTTAGTTAGTAGGAGTATATGCCTACAACAATTTCTTCTTTTATAAAAACACTAGCATATACTCCCTCTGTCCCTGAAAGATACTTTCATTTTGATTTTTTTATGGTCAATAAGAATTAACTTTGACCAATGACAATCTAATCATTCTAGTGAAATTTTAAAATTTGTAATTAATAAATCATTAAGTGATTTATTAGTTACAATTTTTATAATTTCATTGTGATCATTAAATTGACACTAATGTTTGGTCAAAGTTTATTTTTGTTGGCTAGTTACAATTTTTATAATTTCATTGTGATCATTAAATTGACACTAATGTTTGGTCAAAGTTTATTTTTGTTGGCTATAAAAAGTTAAAATGAGACCATCTTTCTGGGACAGAGGGACTACTATTTTAGAATGCTTTTATAACTATTAAAGAAAAGAAAAATTACCTCATTAAAATTTTTGTGAAAATCTCAAGATTTTTTTCCACACTTGTTTTAGTGTAAAACTTGTTTTCATCATTTAATATAAAACATAATCTCCTAATGTAAAACAAGTTTTACAAATTTCTTAGTGTAAAACAAGTTTTCCATAAGACTGACTCAAAGTTTTTACCCACTTAAATTATCAATAGACAAATTCTTACCTACAACGGCCGCATGGCGTGCGGCGGGCAAACCCGCCCGGCCCGACCCGCCCAGCCCGCCCAGTCTTTCATCCACTGCGAGATCGACACGTGGCGCGATGTGAGCCACTCACTGGTTCACCCAGCCGCGCGCTGCCACGTGTCACCTTAAAAAAAAACCCATTAGCTTTAAAATGCTATATCTTTAGATTTATAACTCAGAAAAAAATTTAAAAATACCGTTGTGTTCGTCTCGACGAGACGAATAAAACTACATAGGTCATGATATGGTTTGATTTTTTTTTTTTTTTAAATATATTTTTTTACACCCAAAAAGTTTGAGTTGCGTTGTTAGGTGAGATGTAACACTCTGTTCTAATAAAAGTAACAGTTTCATATTCAAAAAGTAACACTTTTTACAGTCAAATGTAACAGCAATTTTACAACAAAAAAATGGGTTTGCATTCCAATTGTTACTTTCTCAATAAAATATTGTTACATTTCATATAAAATGTTACATTTAAGAATATAAACTGTTACAATTGAGAAAAAAAATGTTACATTCATTTTTTATAAAATGTAACATTAGTTTTAGTTGTCAATCATATGTTAATTTTGGGTGAAAAAAAGTGTTACATTTGAAAAAAATGAGTGTTACATTCCTTTATAGAAAGTGTTACACTAATTTAGTTGTCAATCTTTAATTTATTGAAGCAAAATTGTGGTACATTTTTGGGAAAAAAAAAGTGTTACATTTGAAGAAAAAAAGTGTTACATTTCGTTATAAGAAGTGTTACTTTTGTTGGGAGGAAAAAAAACATTGGGATTGCAAAAAAAAAAAAAAAAAAAAAGCAAAAAAAAAAAATAATAATAATAAAAAAATTGGCGGCTCGGCTCCTGTCGCCAGGAGAGTCGCTCTTATCAATATTATTTTAAACATTTATATTCTCAAATCACTTTGAATTGTTTTCATATTTTGATAATTTTTTAATAAAATTGTGAAATCAACTTATGAAATTTACTCCAAAACGTAAGACTAATTATTATTCTCTCCATCCCAAAAATAATAATTTTCTATGTCAAAAAATGATTGCGAGAATTTGTTTTTGATAATTTGGACATTAGGAAAAAAAAAAAAAAAACTACGGTGTGGATTTTTGGTGGTCTTGAATTTGAATATTACAAAATTTTGGTATCCATATAAAATTTTGAATTATGTTATTAATGCACTAATATCAATAATAAATTTTAAATTCTAATAAAAATTATTAAAATTTCATTAAATACTGCATTATCAATTAGTCAATGTTTTATTGGATAGAGTATTAAAATTGTTAGGGGAATAATTTTTTAATGAACAAGAATAAGCCACGCCTTTGATTACACTCACCTGTCCTTTCTCCTCCGTACTCTCTCCGGTCCAAAATAACTGTTATTTTTTGATCAAAATTTTGGTCTAAAATAATTATCACTTTTGAGCTAAATGTTATTTTTACCCTTGCATTGAAACTTGTTATTTTTTATTAATTGTTTTAGTGTGTGAGACATTAATATAAGAATGTTGCACAATTAATAGGGGTAAAGTTAGAACTTTTGTTATTAAGTCATGATAATAATTGCATTTCTTAATAATTGTGCAAATACCAAAAGAGACGTGTTATTTTGTAGGGTACTTTTTTGTGTTTTAAGTCAAAAAGTGGTACTACTACTCCCTCCGGTCCAAAATAACTGTATTTTTTTGTATTTGCACAAGTCTTAAGAAATGTAATAATTATCATGACTTAGTGACAAAAGTTCCAACTTTACCCCTATTAAGTGGGCAACTTTCTTACATTAATGTCTCACACTAAGATAATTAATAAAAGAGAACAAGTTTCAATGCAAGGATAAGAGAGACACTTAGCTTAAAAGTGATAATTATTTTGGACCAAAATTTTGATCTAAACGTGACAGTTATTTTGGACGGGAGGGAGCAGTAACTAGACGCAGCATAATATAATAAATCGAATAAAAATCATATGACCAAACTAACAAACTGCGTCGCCGGCAAATCCGCCTGAGCTATCACTCCCCGCCGCCGTCGTCTACATGCATCAACCTCTTCTCGAACTAGGTATGCTAAACTCACACTCTTGCAATTCTAATAATTCGTGTAGCTTAATTTTCTATCACTGTTCAGATCAGCACCTGCAATTAATTCTTTCTCATTCATCTTTGTACGCAAAACCCCTCATGATTTTTTTTAATTGCTTGTTGCTATATACTGTATGTGTGTGTGTTTATGCATAATTGAACCTTTTAATTTTGATGGGGATTTCGAAATTTATGCGTGGATTTCTTCGAATTTCTGTTTATTGAATGATATGGAAGTTACAAAATAGAGTAATTGGGAAGTGTAAGAAAATTACTCGTAGGGTTTTAAGAAATTTAGTTTTCTAGGAAGGTTCTATGTTGATCATAGAAGGAAATTCTACATGAAGCTTAAAGATTTTAGGAGAACATCATGTTTCTCGACTCCTTTTATTTCTATTTATGCTGTGTGATTATCCGTTAAAGCATGCTAATTTTATAATCCCTCCGTCCCAAAATGATCTTCCCAATTTTTTGGACGTTACTACGAATGAACTTTTAGCAATAATTTTAGTATGATTTAACTGTACCAAATGAAAATCTAAAACTTGTTATTGATACACCATCAACAACACTATCAGTAACAAATTTTTAATCATCAGGATAATCAAATCAAACTAAATTTATAGCTCAACGTTCATTCACAGTAACAACAAAAAGTGGGAAGATCATTTTGGAACGGAGAGAGTAAATCATAAATCTAGCTGGAAATTTTTTTTTTTTTTTTTTAAGACATCAAGGAAATTATTTTGGAGCTTGCACAATGGTGTTAATGAACTGAAAGCTGTACTTGGATTAATCTACTTTTCTGAAAGACTGACTACTCTCTTTATTAGTCTCGCCTCTCTTTAAATAGGAATTTCTTTTTCGTACTTGCATCATTCACTCTCCGAGACATCTTTTTTTCTATGTTAACTTTGTATATGCCATAATATAAACCTGCTTCCGCCTTCACTAATACTCCATCTGTCCCGTAATGATCTTCTCATTTGTCATTTTACATTGTCCCAAAAAGTTCTCCTCATTTCCACAATTTAGGCTTAAAGGTGCATAAACACAACATGGCTAGTGAAGTAAGTGTTCATATCCTTAAAAAGTTTGAATAGTCAAATGAGAAGATCATTTTGGGACGGAGGGAGTATATGCATCTTCTGATTATGTCGGTTTTGACTGCCATTTTCAACTTTCATTTCATTTCAGGGGAAAGAATGGAGGAGGGGCAACCAGCCACACCATCACAACCTTTACGCGATAAATTTTTAGTGTATCGGACAATGGCTTGGGAAGCATATAGAAGCAAGCCATTTTCATTCTGGATTCTCCTACTTCTAAGCAGCGGAGCAATGCTTATAGCATTCCCTGCATCAAGCCTTCTTTCCCGTATCTATTTTGCAGATGGCGGGCAGAGCAAATGGATCATCTCATGGGTAGCAGTTGCAGGCTGGCCCATACCTCTTATAATCTTAATCCCTACATACTTTCTTTACAAAACCTCCCCCACCCCATTAAATCTTAAGCTCATGATATCTTATATCCTATTGGGTTTTCTAAGTGCTGCTGATAATCTCATGTATGCATACGCGTATGCCTACCTCCCAGCTTCAACTGCTTCTCTTTTAGCATCAACATCACTCGTTTTCTCCGCCCTTTTCGGATATCTTATCGCGAAAAATAAAATAAACGCGTCAATTATAAACGCTATTTTTATCATTACCGCTGCTATGGCCATTATTGCGTTAGATTCAAGTTCAGACCGGTACGGGTATATCACGGATTCCCAATACATTGCTGGTTTTATATGGGATATTGCAGCATCTGCTCTGCACGGACTCATATTTGCACTTTCCGAGCTAGTTTTTGTGAAATTACTTGGTGGAAGAGATTTTCATGTCGTTTTAGAGCAACAAGTCATGGTTTCCTTCTTTGGATTTGTGTTTACCAGCATTGGGGTGGTCGCAAGTGGGGATTTTGCAGGGATGAGGAGTGAGGCAAGAAGTTTTAAGGGTGGTGAAAGTGCTTATTTGATGGTTCTTATATGGAGTGTGGTGACTTTTCAGTTGGGAATTTTGGGAGCAACTGCTGTTGTGTATTTGTCTTCTACTGTGCTGGCTGGTGTTCTTAACGCGATTCGGGTCCCACTCACTAGTGTTGCTGCTGTTATATTGTTACATGATCCTATGAGCGGTTTCAAGATACTATCTCTGATAGTTACCTTTTGGGGATTCGGTTGTTATATATGGGGAAATTATCCTGCAAGTAAAGATCATTCCTGATACCTTGGCAAGTTAGATTCTTCTCCACTCTTTTTTTTTTTTTTTTTTTTTTTTTGCTATTTATATAGTTAAAAGATTAATCATGTATTTAGCCACTAAGACTTGTAGTTGTCCTATTTACACAATCAGTAAAAATGGGCAGAAGATGCAGTTATTTAGCCCTTGTATCAATATCAAGTGTTGTATATGGCGCTATCTTACTGCATGCTTGCAGCAAAGATAAGTAAATATTTTATATCAATTACTCGAGTATTTTAGAAATTACATGTTATGGTAGAAAAAATGTCAGCGGCCATATTTTCTTGCGTGGTGATGTTAGAAAATTTGTTTAGGTACTGACTGAATGAGAAATACGTGGGTTAGCAAGGAAAAGAAAAGGGGATATCCCACATCCATCTTGGCACAGGTCTGATAGATGATCTCTCAGAAGCCGTTTTAGTCCCATACAAGATTAGTGGTTACAACTTACTACTATCCATACTTATCTTGAATCCATCTCATTCCACTTAAGACACTGGATTCATGGAATAACAGGCCCTGTCTTAATACTACACAACCTTGGAGTCCCACATGTGGAAAACAACCAAAAAAATTGCTTTCCTAAATACTCAATACTCCTTCCGTCCCATAACAAAAACTACCCATTTAGTTTTTATAACTGCATACCAAAATACTCTGTCCCGTAACAAAATACCCATTTGCTTTAATAAAAACATGCCTGAATGCTCCCTCCGAGAGTGTGGTTGGGGCACGGCGACATTTATTCAAGGACAGAGGTAGTATAAACTTTTCATTTTTGAGTGAGGGAGCCCCTATCAGTTAGACGCTCTAAATTTTAAATGACAAAAAGTGCCCTTTCAAGAAAGACTGAGGATAACAATATCACTAAAAGAAAATGCAACAAGCAGAATGTATAATATTCAATTCCCCTGTAATAATTATAACAAGAACCACTCACTCCAAAGAGGCAAAGAGAGATTCAGTAACAATTGTAAGGATACATTACTCATCAGTTCAACAAGGCTGGAAATAACCAACATCAATAAATCCGTTCCAAACCCAAGATAAAAGTGAATAACATCCCACACAGCTTACACCTAAATGCCATTTTCGACAACTATTATATAAAATCCACAATAAGATAAAAGTGAATGACATTTGATGGCGCTTATAGACCAAACTGACACTTAATTCCCATTTTGTTATTGCAGCTGTAACACCCAGACGGACGGACGGCTTAGTTCTTTCCACCAATGTCCTTGAGCGCGTTGATCTGCTCTTCCCCCATAGCTGACATCACACTCACCACAAGATCCTTTCCCTCGGCAAACCCATCTTTAATCTATTTTACACCCAAAAAAATAAATAAATCATCAGATACTATGTCACAATAAAAGGCGGAAAGAAAGAAAAAGCTAATATTGACAGCTCCGAAAATAGTCTCCAATAAAGTATGGTATAGTATACTACCTGGCTGAGCAGATTGTCATCGGTGGGGAGCCTGAGGTCATCCTTGGTGTTTCCATTTTCAGTTAGAAGACTCACCTGCAAGTAATAATTTCAAATTTCGATTTTTCATATCAATCACTAGTATAAATACTTGACCCATATAGTAATAATTTAAAATTTCCACGATTCCTATTTGAGTGTTTCTTTTGCTCCACCACTTAACCATGCAAGGATATTCCCAGGAAAAACAATGGAAGTAAACTTACAAAGCCATCTTCAGAGATATCGATGAGCTGATAATCAGTACGATTGACATGAGGCACCTGGAAAAATACAAATGACTTAAAAAATGTAGGCAAGAAACTTAAAAAACCATTTGCAATTGACTACTGCAAAGTGAGCATGCAAAATAAAAATAAATCATCAAAGGTGCATATGATGGATAAACCCAGAAAGATTTGGTAAGAAAGAGTCTTTACTGAAACAATTCAAGAACGTATAAACAGAAGAATGTATGAAAATTAGGTTACAGTCAAATATAGTAGATAAACTTACATCACAATTGTGGGATGAAGGAACGATATCTTCAAGTTTCTTTCCAGTAAAGATATCAATTGCCACGAAGTGACATTTGGCGTGTCCATGCTTGCCAGTTTTAGAGGTGGACACCTCAACAACCTGCATGAAACAAATATATAAATACATACAAAGAGCGTGTTAAGAATGTGAGGTTGAGAAAAGAGCTTGCTAATCGACCAATTACATTTAAAAGGATAGATATTGCATTGCAGTAACACCACAAAATTCTATGGCATCCCACTAAGGATTATGCGGCTAATTATGTTAACACATTCAGTGTGTGTAGCATCACAATATAAAAATACTTTCAGTAAGTTCCTAAACTGAAACGAGAGATATAAATGGTGTGACGGTCCATCTTGTGAAATTGATATACATTGCGAAATGCTAGGATATAGGATATTTGGGGATTAAATAAGGCAAAAAATTCCAATATCCACAAAAAAAATTAACAGGTCAATGCAAAACTTTTAGCTAATTTCAGGGTGACTAATTTGATTAATGTAGCAAGGGAAATTTTTGTTGAAACATAACAGAGTGGGGCTAAAGCATCCACACAGCGAATACACAAGATGAAATATCTAACATGACTGAACATTTTATACTCGATTCAGGATGATTAGAAATAGTACAAAGACCTATATTCTGAAAAAGGATAAAGTCGAGGTCTTGGAAGACCATAAAGAGAAAACTACAACATTTCCAACTTGGAGAACCAGCGGTTTGTAAACTTTAAAATTATTTTACATTAAATAATTTTTTTTGAAACAAATAAAATAATGTTTGAAAAACCACAAATGAAAGTAAAGTAGAAAAACTCATTAACAGTTTACCAGCTGGGTTTAAAAATAGTTATATTTTGTCTTTATCAATAAAACTCAGGTAACATTAGACAAAAAAGTGGGAAATCTAATACACCTTTCAACTTCACATGTAAAAAGTTAAACACATGACAATCATTCAGATCAGAGGCATAGTCGGGGAATTCAAAATGTTTATTTTTTATAGAATCTAATAGTGCTCACTATTCACTAACTCGAGCGTTCTTGGCAAGAGCTGTCTAAGCCATATGTACAAGAACCATACATAATCCATTAGGATCGGTCCACAATTATTATAGAATCAGCTATGAATTCAGGGTAAAGATAAAGTACAGCACGAAATAACAAAAAGGAAATGATTACACGGGAACACATGCTCACATAAAAGATACGGAAAGATCGATCACTTGACTTTAAAGGGCTTGCAAAATCTTGTTTACCTTGACGAGTCTATTTCACTGACTACATCCATTTAACAATCACGACCGATGTGGATATGAATACTATACTTGATTGATACATATAAAAACCAAATTTAAAAAAAAAAAAAAAAAAAAAAAAAAAAACCCTAAGAATCTCTAACATCAATGGATATAACAAAGTAACTACTATTCAGATAGGCTAACATCTACGCCAATCAGTGGATCTCCAATCAATCAACTCTCATGACAAAAAACAACTAATATCCCATGTTTGAAACCAATGAAAACTACAGATTTAAGAAACCCTAACTAGCAAGATCGAATACACAAAACAAAACCCAGATCAAATTAAAAGATTAAAACACAAAAGAGATAAATCAAATGAAAACCCAGATGATAAATTCATTCAATGAATTGAAGGAGTAGGGGGAAGAGTGAACCTTGCAAGGCCTGTTCTTGATGACTATATAACCGTTCTTGCGGATAGTTCCAGCCTGTTGGGGAAAGGTTTTGGAAGCGCCGGCGTCGGCCTTGGACTCAAACTGATGCTCCTCGTCCGACATCTTTTTCTTCTTCTTCTTCTTCCCCTCTCTCTCTCTCTCTAGATTTCTCTCTCTACAATTTGTGAGTATATCTGGATTCTGGATGTGAAGAGGAAAGAATGAAAAAGGTTATGCGAAGAGATGGATTGAAATAAAGTAAGGGTGTTGGGAAAATTTCCTAATTGGTCCCTGAACGTTTCCAGATATTACCATTGGTCCCTGTATTATTTAATTTCGTTTACCTAAGTTCACTATAATTGCACACAATTGATCCTTCACATGGATGCCGTTAAGCATGAGTACGTTGTGCCGTAACTTATAAAAAATTAACTTTTTTACTATTAGTATTACCACTAAATCCTAAACCTTAAACCCTAAATCCTAAACATAAAACCTTAAATCCTATAAAAATAAGACTTTTTATAACTTATGGAGGAACTAGTTTCCCCCCAAAATTTTCTGATTAAGCATTTTACTTACAGAGTAATATTAGGATTATAAAAAGAAGGTTACAAAATAATTTGATAGTAACTGATTAGATGTTGTGTTATCAATTATTAATTAAGTATTTAATTAATATCTGCCAAATTTTTTTTTGTATTTTAATTTTTGTAATCTTAGCATTGCTCCTACTTCTATGATACTTAGGTTTTTTGCTTGACCATCCAGTTTTATACTCCTCTCGTCTCAAAAAGTTTGTCTCATTTTGATTTTATGGTTAATAAAAGTAAATTTTGACCAAACAATGGTGTCAATCTAATGATCACAATGAAATTCTAAAAATTATTACTGATAAATCGCTAATTAGATCTACATTAATGTTTGATCAAAGTCCATTTATGTTGACTATAAAAAAAACAAAATAAAACAAATTTTTTGACGGAGAGAAGATAACTCTGACTACCGACTAATATGGAGAGCTTTTTCATAGCACGACTCCAGTCTGAATTAGTCGATAGTCAGAGTTATTTCTTTCCACCTTAAAAGTATTAAATAACTCCAAGTACCGATTAATTCAGACTTGAGTTGTGCAATAAAACTCTCCATCTTAGTTGCAGTTCTTTCCTTTCGTACTTCACATTTTAAAGTAAATATAAAGTCACAAAAAAAAATGGTACAGAATTTGGTTTACAAAATGTTGTATCATGATTTTGTTGGTCTTTTTTTAATTAGAGTGTGTCGGGTCTATAATCGATTGATGCAACCAATAAATATTGTCACCTTATGAATCATTCATTTTGTAAACTTCGTTTGTACACTTAGCATTGCCATACGTTTTATTTGCGAAAAGTTTTATTTCAGTTGCATTTCACCAAATTCTTACAAAAAAATAAAAGACAAAAAAATATAGCCACTCAAATTGGAATAAGTTATAAGATGCTAGTGGCATGCTCATATCAAAAGTTGCCAGTTGGAAGAATACATTCCATGAAATTAGAAAGTGTCCATGTCTTGAAAGATCTTTGAGCCTTTTTCCTCTTTTTTTTCTTTTTCCCCTACATACTTCCTCCGTCCTAGCACATGCAGGATTAGAGGAGTAAGCACAATAATTAAGAAAACTAATGAATGTGTGGTAGAAAATTAAGAGAGAAAATGAGTCGGGTAAATAGTAGTGTTGGTTGAATAAAATGAGTGGTGAAAAATGAAGAGAGAGAATGAGTGGGGTTAAATGGTGGGGTTGGTTGAATATAAATATATTAAAACATTTCCATTTTGGGCAGTCTCAATTGTTCTAGGACGGCCTAAAAGGAAAAGAAGTCCTACTTGTGCTGGGTCGGAGGGAGTATATTCCTTTCGTCCCATCTCACTTGAGACTTATTTCCATTTTGGTCCGTCCCACTTCACTTGAGACTCTCCAAAATGGTAAAATTTTTTATAATTTTATATTCAATCTACCCCACCCACTCATTCTCTTTTCATTTTCCACCACACAATTCATTCAACCAATCTACTATTAACCACACTCATTATCTCTCTTCATTTTCAACCACTTTTATTCTTTTTCCTTAGTTATTGTTCCCACCTCTTAAGTATCAAGTGAGGTGGGACGGATGGAGTAGATATTTGGCCCTTTGTCATCGCTTTTTTTTCTTCATATAATTAATTCAAAATCACAACAAAAAATATTGAAAAAAAAAAGGAAAAAAAGAAACCGGGCATTTTCTTACGGCCTTTGGACTCTAGGGCCCCTGAGCCCAGATTCAAACCCAAATAAAGAAAATCCAGATGGAAAATTCCTCATACACCCCTCACTAGCAAAATGATGTAAGAAGACTAAAATACCCTCATATCTCTTCCCAACCTTACTTTTTTGGTCAAATTTTAGTCAACTCTTATAACTTACATATAATTATCATATAAGAGTTTAAAAAAAAATACTTTTTGATTTTTTTTACAAAACAATAATATTTTTTTTGTCAAACAGCAGTCAAACTCTTATAACTAACACATAAGAGTCAAAATTTTCACTTTTTCCATTTTTTACAAAAAAATAATAAATTTTTTTGTCAAACTTGGTCAAACAGCAGTCAAACTCTTATAACTAACACATAAATTATCATATAAGAGTTACAAAAATTACTTTTTTTCATTTTTTACAAAAAAATAATATATTTTTTTTGTCAAACTTGGTCAACACAACAGTCAAACTCTTATAACTAACACATAAGAGTAAAAAAAATCACTTTTCCCATTTTTTTACAAAAAAATAACAAAATTTTTGGTCAAACAGCAGTCAAACTCTTATTACTTACACATAATTATCATATAAGAGTTACAAAAAATGTTTTTTTCATTTGTTTACAAAAAAATAATAATTTTTTTTTGGTCAAATTTGGTCAAAATTGGTCAAACAGCAGTGAAACTCTTATAACTAACACATAATTACCATATAAGAGTTACAAAAATTACTTTTTTCATTTTTTACAAAAAAAATAATAATTTTTTTTGGTCAAATTTGGTCACACTTGGTCAAACAACAGTCAAACTCTTATAACTAACACATAAGAGTAAAAAACAATCACTTTTCCCATTTTTTTACAAAAAAAATAACAATTTTTTTGGTCAAACATGGTCAAACAGCAATCAAACTCTTATTACTTACACATAATTATCATATAAGAGTTACAAAAAATATTTTTTCATTTTTTTACAAGAAATAATAATTTTTTTTGGTCAAATTTGGTCAAACATCAGTCAAACTCTTATAATTAACACATAATTATCATATAAGAGTTACAAAAGTTATTTTTTTTCATTTTTACAAATTTTTTTTGTCAAATTTGGTCAAACAACTGTAAACTCTTATAACTAACACATAAGAGTAAAAAAAAAAAAAAAAAAAAGGATCATTTTTCCCATTTTTTTACAAAAAAAATAACAAAAATTTTTGGTCAAGCTTGGTCAAACAGCAGTCAAACTCTTATTACTTACACATAATTATCATATAAGAGTTACAAAAAATACTTTTTTCATTTTTTTTACAAAAAATAATAAATGTTAATTTCTCTCTCTCTCTCTCTCTCTCTCTCTCCCTATCTCTCTTCCACGCTATTGAAGCTCGTTTTTCTCCCAACAACTACAATTTCATTGATGGAGCTTTAATTCTCCGTATAATTGACATGCATTTTAGATGCTTCATCCAGTGTACATTACTTAATTTGCTATAAAAATGGTAGAATTGTTTTTGTGATTTGACGAATTTGTGGCGGTGATTAAAGTTCGCAGAAACTCCATTAATGTCTGTCGTACGAAGCTCTGATACATTAGTGTGTGTGTGTGTGCGAATCAGAACAATAAAGTCGCCGGATCTAATCATTCCAGCCAGATCTGGGCGAATCGGAACAATAAAGTCGCCGGAGTAAACTCGCCGCCATCGCCTTCGCCGTCGGAGCTGATGGATTTTTGAAAACGAAACCCTAGAGGAGACGGAGACGCCGAGGACGGAGGAGGAGGTCGGACGTGATGGTGGACCGGAGAAGATGAGGGCACCGGCTGAAAAGTGAGTGTGTGCGTGTTTTTCAAGAGAGAGAAAGTGTTAGTGTGTGTGTGTGTGTTTTAGAGAGAGAAAGCTTGAGCTGGAAATGGGAAGGAGGGGAGGAGAGGGTTTTGTTTGAGGTGTGGGGGTAGATTTGGAATTTAAGCGTTTAATTTGACTAGTCAACGAAACCCTAGGGGTGTATGAGGAATTTGGATCTCGACCCAACTCCTTATTTGGAATTTGATCTGGGCCTCTCCTTATCTGTAATAAAATCTGGGATTGGGGGTCCTTGGGGAAATTTTCCATTTTCTTACCTACACCAGTTGGAAAAATCGAACCTTCGAAATTTCTTCAAAACAAAAGATCGTAGTTAACTAATTAATGAACTACTTATCCACTTCAATGATAAGACTAGTTCAAAGAATACACTCAAGAGACTTGATCACATGTTCATGAATCATTCCAAAAGTCTTTCGGAATGCTAATCGAATCTCAACAGTATAAACTTTTCATTGAAGGAAAGGGTAACTTATTAGTGTGACACCCAAAAAGAAAGTTTTTGTGTACATTGTTATAGGGCGGAGGGAGTATATGTATAATAATAATAATTAAAAAAAAGAACTCAATTTTTTTAGCTGATGAATCTTGTCTTGTTTTTCCTTGAGAATGTCAAGTTTGGATTCCCCCTCCCACAATTGTATACTCCCTCCGTCCCACCCGAAATAGGACGTTTTGCCATTTTGGGTGTCTCACTCGAAATAGGACATCCCAAAATGGAAAGCTTTATTACTTTTTTATTAGTAGGACCCACTTGTCATACTCACAACAACTTTTCATTTATTATTCCCCACCCACTTTCTCTCTCCTTCATACTCACAACACCTAATTTTCAAACAACTTTTTATAATAAAAGATTATTATTCTTTAATCCCCGTGTCGGGACCAAGAATCCTATTTCGGATGGGACAGAGGGAGTATTGAAAACATTGAACTCCTCTCCTCCCCCACCCTCCAAAAAAAAAAAAAAAAAAAAAAAAACTATGAATAAACACAATATTAAACTTTTGTTCTTTTCTTTTCTAATAAACATTTGTGTTTTTAGTAATGCATTTAACAAATACTATTTTTAGGGTTAATGACAATTTAGACCCTGAAGTATGATGCCACCCTTCCAATCGAGCCTTGCATGTCTTTTTTCACCAGATCGGACCCTGGGGTGATTCATTTTCGCCAGTTAGGGCCTTTTTGACGGAATTCGTTAAAAAGTCAGTTAAAAGGTATGTGCCGTGCACGCGACTAACGGAATTGGGTTGTTTGATTTTTCAAAACTTTTAAGGGGCTAAGATGATATAGTTTAAACATGAGGAAGGGTGAATAACTTTTTTATTCCCTTTATCATCATCTCTTTCAAGCTCACGCTCCTTCCATGCCGCCACCACCATGCCATCGCCAACACCATTTGACGGCCACCACAATCACCCCTCTTTTTTCCATCTACACTTTTCGATTTTAGAGGGGGGAATCCAAAGAAAAAAAAGCAAGATCTGAGTTTTCTCATGCAAAGATCAAAATCAAATGTAAATCTTCTCAAGATTGTCGAAACCGGCTCCGTACAATCAATTACCGCGGGCAACGACGAAGCTCATCCAAAATGAATTGAATCGGTCCTGAGTGAAACAGAGTGAGAAATTATTGATGGTTTTTTTTTTTGTTAATTTGAAAATCCATTGCAATTGGAATGGGTTTTGTGGTTGATTTGTGCAGAAATTATTGATGGGTTTTATCTAGCTTTCTTACTCGCCATCAAATTTACAACGGATATTGATGACGGGGGAGTATCACGATGGTGGTAGGCTGCGGTGGTGTGAGGCGGTCGTGAGACGGGTTTGGTGAAGTAGAATGGGGAAGATGACGACCTGGAAAGAAAGCAGTAAGCGTCTTAGTTTTTTTTTATTTTTTTAAGGAAATAATTAAGATCTTTTACTACTTTTTGAACAAAAAATAGATTTTCTTGTTTGTAAATGAAATTTACTTTTTTCAACCCTTTTTGATTCCTGAACATAAATTGTTGACTTAGAAAAACTATTTACTCCCTCCGTCCCACCCGAATTAGGATTTTTAGGTTGAGCACGGGGATTATGGAAAAAGTGTTAGTGGAGTGGGTGTTGTGAGTATGAAAAGTGAAGTAGGAGAGTGAAAGTGAGGTAGAGAATAATGAGTGGAAAGTTGTTGTGAGTGTGAATGTGAGTCTCATTAAAAAAAAACACTTCCATTTTTGGGTTGTCATAATTCGAATGAGACACCCAAAATGGAAATTTGTCCTAATTCGAGTGGGACAGATGGAGTATTATTTTTTCTAAAAAAATATAGATGAAAATATATGATAATGAATTTATTTTGTGAAGTTTTATTTTGATTTCAGCCCTTCTAATTTTAAAATTTTCATTAAGCCCCCTTAAAGGAAATATCAACTTCAAACAACCCAATTCCGTTAGTCACGTGCACGGCACATGCCTTTTAACTGACTTTTTAACGAATTCCGTCAAAAAAGCCCTAACTGGCGAAAATGAATCACCCCAGGGTCCGATCTGGCGAAAAAAAACATGCAAGGCTCGATTGGAAGGGTGGTATCATACTTCAGGGTCTAAATTGTCATTAACCCTATTTTTTTATCAGAAAAAAAAATATTTATTTTCCTATTATTCATTTAAAACACATTTTAATATTTAATACAAATATAATTAAACCACAAAGCCATTTGCATTTTGCAGTATATGAAATGAATGAATTGATGAATGGGACAAAAAACTTACTTTCATGTTACATTGGACTATTAATGTGGAATGAAAGGTGTAGCTAAAAGTATTTTGAAAGGGATGAGAAAAAAAAATCTATTTTTTATCCATCAAACACAAGGGGAGCCCTTTTTTTTTGAGCAAAGGCCATTGTATTTATATATATATATATATATTTTTTTTTTTGAAAAAAAAAAACTGATTATTAAGATTTATTTTTGGGTAAGTTTTCCCTTAGATTCTTGTGGAAAAGGAAATCTGGAAGAAGATTGATGCTTTTGTAATAAGGAGTGGGAGCAAATTTTCTCCATCCTTTTGAGCCTCTCGAGTCAAAAGAATCCAACACAACTATGCCAATCTTAAACTTTATAAAATCAAAATTATTCTCAACATTACCATACCACAGCTAACAAGCCTATCATGTATCATATTCCCAAGTGACAAATGAGGTTATAGTGTAGTATTTCCGCGGTTCCAAAATGAATGTTCATCCTTGATAAATAAAGAATTAAAATAAACAAATAGACATTTATATTGGGACGGAAATAGTATTTAATTCAATTGGATTACAGAATGATGAGTTAAAAACCCACCTTCATTTGATTTGTGGTCCATCATTCAAAACAGTAAGGCATGGCTCATAGAATGATCATTACCATAAAAAAAAAATTAAAAAAAATGCATACACTAACAAAAAACATGTGCCCATCTGTTGAGAGAATCCTATTTTCATAAGCAAATAGTATATGTTTTTTGCATCAAGAATCAGTTCTATATTCTCATGAGCAAAACCATGTTCCTTTTGCCTAATTATGCAAGAAAATCTTCAAGAGATGAACTAATAAATCAATACCCAAGTTTCATCTTCTCCCCACATCAAAGTTGTCAGAATTTGTGTCAGATATGCTCAAAGTACCAAGTAAACATGAAAATTATCAAGAAACTAGCAAAAATCCCATGTTTCTAAGCTTAAAACAAGTATAACAAGGATCAAACCTCCATGTATATTAGTCAAGACTCAAGATTTTACGCCACCGCAAGTTCAAGTACACCGGCCCCATAGTTACATAGGATTAACACATAAAAATGAACTCGAATGAACAATAAGAAGAACAAAGCAAAGAAGCATACTTTAAGTTTCTTCACGGACTTGCAACTGGTTCAATATCCTTTAGAATCCCAACTACCTGCTGCATACTAGGCCGTTTTGAGGGATCCTCAGCCGTGCATAAATATCCAATTTTCAAAGCCTCCACCATTTGACTGTCAAGTCCTGTTCCACGAATTTTCGGGTCAATGGCTCTTGACCCTTGACTTTTCCTCACTAGTCCTCTTACCCAACTCACCAAAGTTGCTTCTTTTGAATCTTTTGAATTCCCATCTGAGTAATCATCATCAATGGGTTTTTTCCCAGTAATAAGCTCAAGAAGAATAACTCCAAATCCATAAATATCAGATTTCAGAGTTACAATTCTTGGGGAGGCAGTATCTTGCTGCAGAAACTCTGGTGGCACGTAGTTGTGGGACCCACAACCGAGTCTGTCCCCAAAAATCTTAGCAAGTCCGAAATCAGATAATCTTGGTTCCAAACTGAAATCAAGATAAACATTGCTAGCTTTGACATCTCGATGAATTATAGGAGGTGAGCAACCATGGTGGAGATATGCTAAGGCACGAGCAGTGCCAAGTGCAACTTTGTGCCTAAATCTCCACGTCGTGAATTTACTTTCAGGCCCCACATTTTGAATCCCATTATCGTTTTCATCATTTTCTTCCCACGAGTCCGTGCTCCAATCTTCTGTAGTTTGAACTCCTAGAGGAAGATCATGAAGCAAGTTCTGCAAATTTCCATTTTCCACATACTCATAAATGGCAATTTTTTGTTCACCGGCTAAACAGTAACCAGTCAAAGGAACAAGATTTGGGTGTTTGATTCGACCGATGTACTCGATCTCTCTTGAAGCTTCTTGGTCAGTCATGGTGGAGCCATGGACCAAAACTTTCACAGCAACATGAATCCCACCTGGTAAAAAACCTCTATAAACTGGACCAAATCGCCCCTCGGCCAAAAGTGTGCCCCTGTCGAAATTTGAAGTGGCTGATAAGAGATCAGCGAATGTGAAATTCAACAAAGGCTTCTCAAAGATAATAACGGGGACGGAGGTTGCTTGCTTAACATCGGCTACCCAAGTGGTTGAATCTGTTTGGAATGAAAAGGGACCCGATATATTTTGCTCTTCTTTGTATGAGGTTTGCTTAACAGCCCACATTTGGGTTTTTCTCCGGCAACCAAAGGCAAGAAGTAGCAAACCGAAAAGCAAACAGACTAATGGGAGGGTCAAAGCTAAAGCAAGCTTGAGGGCTCGATGATTATGAGTTTTTTTCTTGGAGAGACCAGGGTTTACAGCAATTGGACAATTGTAAGAGGACCCGATGAAAGCTGACTGGAGGATTTCAGGGGAAAGCTCAGAATCACAAAGAGTTAAGTTATTGAACGAGAAATTGAACCTCTCCATCCATGGCAACTTTTTCAAGATAGACAAAGGGATTCCTCCACTAAACTTGTTAATTGAAAGATCAAGAATTTTGAGCTTTTTGATACTCAAAAGGGGAATTCTACTGCTAAGATGGTTATTTGACAGGTCAAGAATTCTCAAACTAGTCAATAGCAAGATTTCACTGGGGATTGGCCCTATTAAGTTAGTTTTGGACAAATTCAGGTACTCTAAACCAAGAAGAGTATTGATGTTCAAGAAATTTTGCACAGAAAATCTGTTTTCAGCAAGATTAAGGTGTTTAAGATTCTGGGCTTGATTGAAACGATCGGAAAACTCTCCACTAAGATGATTACCAGACAAGTCTAGATAAACCAAACGAGACCAATCGAAACTGGAGCTGAAGTTTACCTGTGAAATATGACCTTCAAAATGGTTTCGACTTACATCGACAACTTCCAGTGGTCCCTGAAAGATTTCAACAACAGAACCCAGGAAAAGATTGCCAGAAATGTTGAGATGAGTTATCGACATCATCCTGGACAAACCCAAATCCCTACCATGGATTAGATTTCCAGCAAGATTCAAGAATTTGAGCTTAGGAAATGCTGAGCCAAAACCATCTGGGAGAGTCCCATTCAAACTATTCTCAGAAATATCAATAGAAACCAAGGAATGGCAATTCAGAATCCCCAGAGGAATGCCAGTAAACCCATTATCATTCAGATTAAGGACTTGTAAACTAACAAGAGCGGAAATCGAATCAGGTATATAACCAGTGAAATTGTTGGAAGAAAGGTCCAATTTTTCAAGAAGATCAAAATTGCCTAAATTGCTAGGGAGAGTCATAGAAATCTTGTTATTTGACAAATTTAGGGTTTTGAGTGAACTCAAACTCCAGAAATCAGAAGGCAAGTCAGTGATTAAGTTATTGCTTAAATCCAAAGATTGGAGCTTTTTGAGTTTGCCAATGGTGGTTTCAGGAATTGAACCAGACAGGCCCAAATTGGGGGCAAGAATCCCAATAACATTCTCTTGTTTAGCATCACAAAAAACTAATTGCCATGAACAAACAGGGGTGGAGAAATTATAAGCATGAGATGAAACTAAACCCATCTTATGAAAGAAATCAGACACAAAGAACCCATCTGTATTAGGTTGTTGACAAGTCAAAGACCTAAAGAAGAGTGTCAAAACAAAAATTGAACCTAAGAAACCAAACCCCATTTGGGCAAATAAGAATTTAAGTTCAAGAACAAGAACTAGAAACAAAAGAGAAGAGAGAAATGTACCAAAATCTCCCCCCAACCACTTTTCAAAAGCCCCTTTATTTATCTCATAAATGACAATTGCTTCTTTTTGCAGACCATTTTTTCTTGCTTCTGCAACAACATTAAACCCCAAATGGTTTGTGGGTGGTCTAAAATATGGGTTCTTTACTTCTTTTTGACCTTCAAGACCCTAAAAACCCAAGAAGGGGAAAATGGAGGCAAAGAGATTACCTTCTCTGGTCATGCCGGACCACGTAATAAGCCAACAAAGAAAACAACCAGACTGAATTAAAAAAAGGCCAAATTGCAAATTGGTGACCTGTGTTTGTCTCACATTTGCAATCCCCAACCTAAGAGTTTAATTGTGCCAATCAACCACCTAAGTTTGTCAATTTGTTGCGATGTGGTGTAAAAACTAACAAATCGTTAGTTTTTTGACTGAATAAAACACATGTGATTTGCACATGACTTTTAAATGGATAATTTTGTCATTTCATTAAAAAATGATGAATCCACCCATGGCTGGCCCTCCCCACCCTATTCCTTTCATCTTCTTCATCTTCTACTTCTCTGATCCCCATCTCCACGGCGCATCTCTTCAACCCGACACCAACACCACCATTCAATCGCCTCACAATAACCACCACCACCATCATCAAACCATCAGCAAGTTCAAAAAATCATATTATTCAAGAACTTCGAAAACTTAAATTTCAAATCAAGTACTTCAAAATTCAAAACTCCATATTAGAAAAATAGTGTTGTTGCCGGGTAACATGGGCAAGAGCAGGTTGTTTCTCAAACACAGAAAATAGAAATAAACCCAAACTAAAATTCTTGTCTCTAAAAATAAAATAGAAAATTGAAATTGCAGATCAAAATAATGGAAGTTTGGGGAGTCCTTTTCCTCCCTCACTCGCGAATCCTGTGATGATGTCCTGCTGGCCGAAGAAGGAGGTGTTGGCCGGAATTTTCGCTAACCGGGATCTGGGGTAGACAACCGGTCATCTTTTGGGTCGAGATAGGACGTGGGGGCCAGATTTGGAGATGGGGGGCGTCGGCCGAAGGAGATGATGTGGTAGCTGGCGTGATGGCGACTGATTTGCAGGAGGACCGGAGAAAGATTTGGGCATGGCGGAGAGAGAGAGAGGCTAGGGCTTGAGAGAGAAGATGGAGGAAGACGGTGAAGAACTAAACAAATACGTGTATGCCATGGAATTTTTTTTGATTCTTTCCTTTATTTTGAAAAACTTACAGTTGACCCCCTCTGTTAAACACATGCCTTGCACAGCCTCCTGGAATTGACAAGATTGCCCTTTTAAAAAGTCATGTGCGAGGCACATGTGTTTAAGTCCGTCAAAAAAATAACAAAAAGTTAATTTTCACCACATTGCAACAAATTGACAAACTTAGGTGGCCGATTGGCACAATTAAACTCTTAGGTTGAGGATTGCAAATGTGAGATACACTCAGGTTACCAATTTGCAATTTGCCCATAAGAAAATTGTCTTTCAGTTGAGCAACATGAGGAAAAGCTCTAATTTTTATACTTTCTAAATGAAAACATGGAGTGTTACAGGGGAAGGGAGGAGGTGAGGGTAAATTGGAATATTGAGAGCAGTGTTCTAAAAAGACGCTCGTTTAGGCCGCTTAGTCTCCGCCTATGCGCTAGGTGTTCATAAAACCCCTTGGTCCCGCCTAAGATATTATAACTATGCTGAATTATCGGCCCCACATAGATCCCGTCTAGACCCTAGGCACAGTTGCAGCACCTAGCGCTTTTTAGAACCTTGATTGAGAGTATAGACTGTACTCGCTCAGTTCCATAACAAATGACCTATTTTTGACATTTTTAGCGTCTTATTGGAAAGTTTCATTTCTCTAAATTGGAAATTACTACAAGTGGTACATTTTGTTTATGAAACTCACTTATTATACTCACAACAACTTTTCATTACTATTTCGTACTTTATTTTCTCTCTTCGTACTCACCTAACACCACTTATTTTCAAAATACTTTTTTTTATATAAATTTTAGTTTTAAAAATACTTTTTCTTAATTTTGTAGTTAAATAAAATAAATTGTTTCGGGCAATGCAAAAGGTATAAAAAAATGTTTACAAAACGATGGATATATAATGATGTGACAATTTTATTAATTGCATAGATCGTGGACTATAATCAATTCTATAATTACTACTCCCTCAATCCTATTCATTTATGAACTCCTCATCTCAAACAAAATAACTATTTTTAAGGAATAAAATAAACATTCATTGATAAAGAGGATAAAATAAACATATCTCCAGCTCAAATAAAATGAGATGTTTGTTATGGAGGGAGTAGTGTTTTCCCAAAACCAAAAGTTATTCTTTTTCCAATCCAAAACAAATACTATTCATTAGGTTCTTAATAATAAGTACTGCTCCCTCTGTCCCAGAGTTTATGTTCATTTTTCCTTTTTCGTCTGTCTCAAGTATATGTCCACTTCCTAAAATAGCAAAAAATCTTTACTATTTCTCTCACTCATTCTCTCTCCTACTTATTTTATACTCACAACACCAATCAATTACTATTCCCTCACACTCATTCTCTCTCATACTTTATTTTTATACTCACAACACTTACATCACTTTCTTAATCTCCATGCAGATGAAAGGGTGGACATATACTCTTGGACGGAGGGAGTATATGTTTATAATTTTGAAATAAAATTATAAATTATTAGTTTCATTTTCTAAATTTTTCTAAACTTTGTATAATTAAAGTGTGGACCCGGAACCGCTTCACCCAAGTTTGCTCCACCCCTCCACCCAACGGCTCCGATCAAGGCCACATAGGCGAGCTCATCATCTGTGCGGCTAAGATGATTTCAATTTTTTGTGGGTCTCACCGAGCTCGGATACATCTCATCCGTTTAGTGGAGCTGAAATGAGGTGATTTCAATCGGAACCATTGGGTGGAGCTAACTCCCGGTGCAGCGGTTCGAAATCCTTAAATGTCATTGGTAATTGTCCCTTTTCCACAAATGGAAGGAGTGAGGAAAGAGCAAGCCAAAGAGTACCGACAGCCGATATCATACAACAAGTTGGTGTTGGTGTTCAATGATTCACATTCATTTATAAAGAGGATTAATAATAAATTAAACTAAAGTAATTCATTAATTAATTAAGTAATAATCTCTATCGTCCCTTAGAAAAACAAAAACGCTTATTCCACCGTTATCCTCATCATCACCACCACAATCTCGTGTTCATGACACCCAACTTTATTCTTCTCCCCTTAATGCTCCTCGAGTAAACTACAAAATGGACCCGCGTACTATTGCCCCAAAATCACTTTGACATGCGTACTATCAACTCAGTAAATGTAGCTTGCGTACTATAGTTTTATTACCTATTTCCCTAAGATTTGTAACTGTAGTTAAAAAATTAACGAGACTGTTAATAACTTAACTAAAAGTTAAATTCAAAATTTTAAAATTGACCCAAAGTTTAAAATAAACCCCCCCCCCCTTCTCATCATCTTCTTCCTCCCTTCCATCTTCATAGCCCCCACTCTCACCACCATGTCCGCAAGATCTGGGTTCATCAAATTCAAATCCCAATTCATGCCCTAACCTCCGATCTCTTTGTACGCCAGAAATTCAAACCATCATCCACCCTCACGCTCCAATTCCACTAGCGATCTGAGAAAATCTCAAATCCCTCGAAACCCCTAAATCCGGCCAAAGCTCTTTTCTTCACCGGCTGGTTCAAAAAAAAAATAAAAAAAATATCCAGATTTGAAGAGAGAGAGTGAGAGATTTCCTTGGAAGTGTTGTCGTCGGGAAAGAGAGGCGAAGGGTGGAGGGAGGACTAATTTGAATCTGAGAATGATGGGATAGAAGGGAGGTGACCGAGGTGGGGCTAAGAAGGGAGGTAATGGAGGTGGGGGTGAGAAGGGAGATGAGAGAGTAGGGGTCGTGGTTAGACACGTCGCAAGGGAGAGGGTTGCACGGCGCCGGAGAAAAGGGAGTAGGACAGCGGCGGAGGGAAGAGTAAGGGCTGGCGGTGGTGGCGGCGGCTGCGGCGGCTCAGTTTTCTGAAAATGGGAGAGGAAGTTTGAATGAAATGAATGAGTTGGGTTGGTTTTATTGTAAACTAAATGGGGCATTTAAAGTAGGTTGATTTTAGCCCTTTCATATTATGAATGGTATTTAATAGGTCTCTATTTTGAGTTTTAGCATTTTTAACCCTTATACACCCACAAAATCATATGAGGGAGAAGATGATGAGAAGGGGGGGGGGGGTATTTTAAACTTTAGGGTCAATTTTAAAAATTTAAATTTAACTTTTAGTTAAGTTATTAACAGTCTCGTTAATTTTTTAACTACCGTTACAAATCATAGGGAAATAGGTAATAAAACTATAGTACGCAAGCTACATTTACTGAGTTGATAGTACGCATGTCAAAGTGGTGTTGGGGCAATAGTACGCGAGTCTATTTTGTAGTTTACTCAATGCTCCTCCTACTAATTTCATTTACTTACTGATGAGAGACACTAATCTCATTTACTTATTGATTACTCTCTCAATATTGAAATGAATGTTCTCAATTTTATTTTCAACGGAAAAAGTTATATATTTATATTGGAATACGAAAATAGTTATAATACGGAGTATAATTTTAATGTGTGTTAACTTTGAATTAAAAAAAAAATGGCACAAAATCATATTTTTTTTCCTTAAAAATTAATTTTTAATCTTTAAAACTCTCCCATTTGCAAGCTAAAAACCGGATGCATAGCTATAAAAACCGGTTGCTAATGATATAAAAATAATTTTTCCTCAATATTATGAAAATTTAGTTTTTCATGAATTTTACAAAAAATATGATTTACTAAATCTTGTTAATGCACCAAACTCACGACCCTATAAAATCCACCTAATGATATTCATATTCAGCTTGTTTAACTAAAGAGTAGATTTTTCAGAAAATTAGTTTCTCCATAAGCTATGAAAAGTCTACTTTTTAATATTAGTATTACCCTTAAACCTTAAACTTTAAATCTTAAACCCTATAATTTTCTCCCAAAAATTTTCTGTTAAGTAAATGAGTATAAATCTAAGCTTGAATTAGACTATATTCATTGGGTAGTTGAGAAAATAATATAAAAATAATAAACCCAATCTATCACCGAAAAAAAAGAAAAGAAAAAGGGAATTAAGGATTTCGAACCGCTCCACCCCGGTCCACCCAATGGTGGAGATTAGAGGCACCTCATTTTTTTTATTCGACGGATGAGATGTGTCCGAGCTCGGTAGGACCCACAAAAAAATGAAATCGTTTTAGCCGCACAGATGATGAGCTCGCCTATGTGGCCTTGATCGGAGCCGTTGGGTGGAGGGGTGGAGCTAATTTGGGTGGAGCGGTTCTGGGTCCGAGAATTAATATGTATACAAGTTGATGAGCAATGCTAGGGACCCAAAATAAGGTCACAAAATCTTGCTCACAAAATGAGGTGACGATATTTTATTGGTTGCATCGATAATGGACCCGTCACACTCTAATTAAAAACACCAATAACATTATTACACCTAGGATTTTGTGAGCAAGTTTTTGTGAGTTTTTTGTGCCCCTAATATTATTCCAAGTTGATTCAATCAAAATATGATCCTTTCTCATTTGGGCACATAAAATAGAAAATTAGTATGGGGACAATATTGAATTATAGGCTGTCCTTAATTAGTTTGACTAATGTTGGGGACCAAATCGAATCCTTTTCCCAAAATGATTACTTTTGATTCTTGTATGACAAATTATATTGCATTAAAATACCTTAAGAAGGTGCAAATGATTGCAATTACGTATAGATTGTCATTCGGAGTTATTAATTCCGTTTTCTATGTATTATGATTCTCCTTAATGGGAAGTTTTTGTCCCATTTTCATTTCATTTTCAACGATGGTCTATGACATCTAATCACCATTACTAGGCCTGTTCAAAAAAATATTGGAACCGGACCGAGCCAATAGTGTTGGTCTGGTCCCGGTTCTATTTTCTTCTAAAATCGGTAGATTGGTCTGGTCCTGGTTTTATGTATTTCAACAATGGTTCTATTTTCTTCTAAAATCGGTAGATTGGTCTGGTCTTAGTTTTATGTATTTCAACAATGGTTCTGAACCGGACTGGACCAATCTTTTATATACAGTTTATTATTTATATTATGTGTATAAATATTGTATATCTATATATATATTTGTATTAATATTTATATTTATACATAAAACAAAACAGTTCATTAGTTATATTAAAAGCATTATAGCGCAGACATGACAAGTCCTAGACCTCCTGTACACTAATTGATCTCCATCTGTCCACTAGTTGTTCTCCATACAAAGTTAATCTGGCAACAAAAAACAAATTGAAAATCTAATTCATGCGACTGTAATTTTTCTTAGCAAAATGTTAGCTATGATTTAGGAATATAACAACTGTGTACTAAAGAATTTAGCAGAACCGGACAGGAATCAGAGCGGAACCGGACCAATGGAAACGGTTCTAGAATGTGCGGCGAGCAGATGTTAGGGAAGGTGAAGAGGGAGGAATTATGGTGGCAGTGGCGGTGGTGGTTGGCCGACACTGGTATTTTTAAAACAAGCACAAAGATGTGACATGGTAAATTATGCTAAAAGAAAAAAAAAATGTTGTTCAATAACATTATCTCAAAAATCTTTCATCAGTACAAATAAACAAGTTTCCACTGTCCAGGAAAACAAATACCAGAGTCATCCATGCTTCAAGCTAGATAATGCCTTATAACCTGAACAAACTCCTCTACAGTTACAGTACATGTTTTCACCTAATACATTTGACACAAAACTAGAGTTTCCCCCCATCTAAAAACCAAGAATCCGAAGCCAGATTATTAGACAGCTACTCCATATCCACGCCTTTTCCCGGGTGGGTACCTCAGCTCAAAAGAGTAAAATAATCAAAAGATGAGACGGACGGAACAAAATTTGGCATTCTTCAATCATTTCCTGAACGGTCTGATTCCGGGTCTAGATTGATCCGTTTTTGCATGGTTTAATTTCGCTTTCTTTGTAGCTATTTCTTGGAATGGATTCTGTCCATCAAATTTGTCAAGAGTGTTTCGTACCTTCTTTCTCTTTCCTCTGTCATATTCGTCATCCCTGTTTCACAATTTTTCATATAAATTTAACTATTTTATGAGCAAACCAAAATAAAAGCCGGTTTCTATCATTAAACGAAATAAACAGAAGTCAACATGACATGAAAAAGTCAACTCACCATTCATCTCCAACATAGCCAATGGTGAGACCCTTTTTTCTCGATGCGTTAATCTGGATAGAACTGGAGCTCACCTCATCCCACTTTGGAACTGCTCAGTCAAACAAAAAATCAATACCCACCTTGTAAAAATCAAGAGAAAATTTGGAAACAATTTGGACATTCATTTTGGGACGGAGGGAGTAATATAACAAACATTATAGAGAAATTACTCACTAGGTGTTTCTTCTAATCCCTTGGTCAGCAAATTCACAAGCGCAGTCTTGTTTTGACCCTTTTGGGTATCATTAGAGACTGTATCTCCTTTAGATAGGCTTCCTCGTAAAGCACTGCCAGAGTTCTTTTCAAGTCCATCAGTCGCAAGCTCAGCTCCATTTTTATTACTTCTCTCTGAAACTTCTTTGTCAACAGTAATAGCAGATAAACCATCACTAGAGATTTTTGCAGAATTCTTTTCAAAGTTAGTTTTATCTCCTTTCTTTGAACCACGTTTCAACTTCTTTGCACGCGAGTGTTTCAAACCACCAAGGGCCACTTTCTTGACTTCGTCAGAAGAAGACGGCCCTAGATCCATCAGGTTTTCTTGACTGAGATTCTTGGTGCATTTTTTGGTTCGTTTGTGTTTCTTTTTCTTCCGCACGCTTAAGGAAGACCCAATTAAGATATTCGAACTGAGATGAATGCTTGTAACTTGGCATTTAAGAAACTTTATCTTTGACTTTCTGCTGGGCTTTGGACCAGAAGCCTTATCTTGTGATGAGAGGCTCTTAGTTTTGAGTACAATCGGCAACTCTGCCTCTACTGACCTCTGGCCATCATCAACACCGCCCACACTAGCAATTTTGGGTCCAAAACCTTCAACCTAAAGTAAATAGCAGAAGTTTGTTTATATTTAAGTGGTATCGAACAATTACCCTTTCAAATTATGAAGGGAAAAAAGGGACTTGTAAACGAAGTATTTAGTTACCTCTTTGGAGCAAGTTTTCTCCACAATAGGTATGCTGGGGGAAACATGGCAAGTGGTTGCTACTGCAGCAGACTCACTAGCATTTTTATCGGTGCTGCAGTTCCCGTTTTGGCCAAGTGGCATTTTGACATTGTTTCTATCTGTCATCGTTACAGAAGTTTCCGGAAAGTTGCCACTTGATGGTATGTCAACGGATTTGCTTGAATCTTTCATGATTCTACTCTCCCCGGTGGTATTAATGATTTTTGCATCTGGTAGGACATTCTTGGCATCATTTGGTTTAAGACTGCTTGTGTGTGGCCGAACAGTAGAATTTGCTGGCTCCCCATTTTGGTGCAGCAAAACAGACGGCCCATTCACTTTGCCATCCTGTTTAAGAACTTTTGAAGGACTATTTAAAAGTGGCTCCTTAGTAGGTACGGAGGATGAAGTTGAGCAGCCAATTCCATTCTCCGTCGCTACTTTTACCATGTTTTCCTTTGATGGAACAGTTAGAGTTTTTCCATCAATCTGAGCAGTTGAAGCAGAGGAGTTGGTACCATTTGGATTTCTTGCAATCACACTGCTTCGGACTTCATCTCTAGCTCCATTCAAATTTGAGAAGGTTTTACTTTTTGCAATACCATTTATAATCATCTCTTTCTGTGCGACATCAACAGGCTTCTTCGAAACATGAGTTTTTATATCTCGAGAATAAAATAACATGTAGGCCTTCTGCTCAAAAACCTTCCTCTCACTTACTTGAACAACCTGATAGATATCATACAAGATTATAGTCATCAAACAAGCCATCCCTAATAATTTTCTTTCAAGAAATGAAAAAAACATGGCCCAGACTCTGCAAGAAGCCAAATATTAGAGAGTAAAATACTTGATGCTTAGACCAAATGCCTGGGAAGCCTTTCATGCAAATATAATTGAGAGTTGCAGAGCCTAGTAAAGCTGTCCTACTTTCCACCAGACAAAGGCCCCGAAGTGGCACATTGCAACTCTTTTATTATATTCTGTGATTAAATACTAAGAACTCCTAACGTTATCCTGAAGGAACAAAAGAAAGTTAAACTGGAAGCTTGTCCAGTGGCAAGCCCTTTCAGAATCCAGGACAGCAGATAAACAGTACAAGTTCCATATCACACAAAAACAAACCCTCTCAGAGAAGGGGAGAAGAAAAATACAAATCAAACAGGGGTAAACAAAATCTATTTTTTTTTTAAAAAAGAAGAAGTAAAAGGCCCTCCCTCATGGGTATGAAGCTTTGATATAGTATACCTTAATCGTAGGTTATTAATACGTAAGGGGCTTCTAGTTAGAAGAATCCTAGTTTTGCGGTAGAAATAAGACCATGAAATCATAATATTACCTTCCTAGATGACTCAATAAACTTTGATTGTGATGCAACTCTCTTAACTATAATTAACCTTGAGAAAGACCACGAAATCAAAATGAAAAACCAATGTCAATGTTATAATATTGAAAATGAGACTAAGGAAATTGAGGTTATCTTCAGTACCTTATTGTCATCAAGTGAATACCACAAACCACTTGATGCGCGAACAAAACAGTAATAGTGGCCAGAATGAGTGCTCCAACCAGCATGAACCAAAACACCGTAAAGAGTGTACTTCAAATCATCATCCTGCAATGCATGTACATAAAATAGAGAAAGAACATGTCATTCACAAATTAATTTCACTTGCATTTTGCAATGACTGAAATATACTCCCTCCGTCCCGGTTTAAGGTTCTTAGTTTGACTTTACACACTTATTAAGAAATCAAGGCAAATTTGAGTCAAGAAAGTAGTGTGTGGAGGATATAATTGTCCAGTCATAAAGCAAGTGGGTGAAAAGTAGATGGGTAAGTGATGGTTTTTCTGTAATATATGAACTTTATGAGGATAAGGATGTCCAAAACACTATTTATCCTTTGCCATTTAAGGAATAAAGCAACTAAGAACCTTAAACTGGGACATACCAAAAAGGAAAGTACGAACCTTAAACTGGGACGGATGGAGTAATATTTTTACATGTAAAAAAGAACACCATACTCTAGAATTTGAACAGGAACACATAATCATAAACAATTGGCAGGCTATACTCTGTGCAAAGGTGAAACTCCAGGCACGAAACATGTTCAATAACCGTTGCAAATCAGTGGGAAGTTTTTGCTTCAAATAAAGCCCATAAAACTGAGAAGTTTACTTACATATGGACCAGTTACGAAAGGCTTCAAGTCCAATGTTGGGCCGAAATGGACTTTTTTGTCAATCTTCTGTCCAGATATGTGGGAACCAAACCGCTTGAGGTGGATGGTAAGGATGTATGGGGCCTTATGAATTGTCAGCTGTTTAAGAGCCCTAACTTTTTGCTTGCACTGTTGGCACTGGTATTGCCTCTCTCCTCCATCTAGTTGCTCTTTAGCAGTGAAATTCGCAAGTGCTTTGCTCACATTGTCAGCCTTTACAATTTCGAGACTTAAATCCAAAAAAGGATCAAACTTATTAGAGCAGTAGGAACACTGCATGCACTTAACCTGGAAGAGACAACTGAAACTTCAGGAATCTGAAAACTCAATTCCCTCCATCCCAAACAAACTACCCATTTCATTTTAAGAACAGGAATTAAGGAAAGATGTTGTGGGGTAGGGAATAGTAAGTGGATAGTTGTTGTGAGTGGGAAGGAGAGAGAAAGTGGATTCTATATTTTCCTTTGGGAAAAAAGTACTTTCCAATGGGACGCCCAAAATGGCTAAAAGGGTAGTTTGTTTTGAGACTGAGGGAGTATTAAAATTCCAAAAATCGTTTGGGCGGAAAATGACAAGAAAAGCTACCTGGCTACGAAGTCGGCCACCAAAGATCTTGTGGACCAAGCTTCTCTCATAAGCACTAGGAGATTCGCTTGGCACTCCTGAAGGTAAGCAGCATTTATGCATTGACTCTAGCAAATTCACCATGTACTCATGGGCATCCTCCTGCCTGGAATTTCTGAAGTTTCTAGATATACCTAATTCATGTGGTCAAGGATCTCCAATATTTGAGAAGTAAATTTTAGTATGTACTCCTTTTGTAGATTTCATGTTTTTTTGGGTAGTTGTTAGTTCCTTATTATATTAAAATAACTGCGGTATTGTTAAAAGTGGTGGAATAATGTTTTGATGTGTGGAAGAACAACTATCAAAATAGGGATGCTCTTTTAGAAAAGTTTTGTGACGTACTACCCAGTAACATAGATAAATCTTACTGGCAATTAAAAGGGAAAATAATAACAACTATTTACAGTATAAAACTGACAGCAAGGGGGGAAATCATGGAAACATTTAAGATTAAAACAAAAAAGTAGTAAATATTAACACAAATCATAGGATACAGCGCAAGTTTGAGACGAGATCCTTGGGTGCCAATATTTTCCCTGTTAATTGTAAGGCACTACTAACATGCTTCTGCATGGCACATAAAGCGCAAAATCCAGAACACCGACCTACGTAACCCAAATAGATGAAATTATTAGCTGAAGTGAAGAGTATAGACTATAGAAACAAGATAAAAGCTAAACGAAAACCAAACTGGCAGACAGAAACCCAACTAATATGATCGTAAGTAATTTCTAAAATCTTAATAGTCCAGGTGCATGCTAATGTGCATCCAAAAATTAACAGTAGAGAGAGGAGGAAGTCTTACAGGAAAGTTTATGTCTTCCACTCTGTAAATATGCCGCTAGAGGCTCGGTGTATGTCAAGCATTGTAATACAGAATTGAGAAAACAAGTATTGCCAAGATTCGCCAAACCCGCACCCTGTAAATTGTGGAATCATATGCAAAGTTAGGCTTCACTGATAAACTTCCAACATAAGAACAAGATTAACTGGTTCCAGGCTTGTTGTAGCAATTGACAGGTCGATGAGATATCTTTTGGAAATGTTATTTTATGAACCAAATGACAGGTAGAGGAAATATCTTTTGAAATCTATGCTATCTAGCTTCTTCATGTCAAGGGCCCGGCATCTCCACAATAAAAGATACCCTTAAGAACACTTTAAACTAAAAAAGAAAAAAAGAAGCAGCTAATAGGCGTACAACATGCTTTTAGTAAGAAAAAACGAAGTTCCAGGCCACCTTTAAAGCCTCCTTAAGCTGTGAACTCTATGTGCATAACCTTAAAAGCTTTGAGACTCTTATTACCACAACCTAAAAAAAGAAAAAAACAAGGCACGAGATTCAATGAACCCACAAAAGGACATAAGAAATCTGAAGTCTAGTGCTTATAAAACATACAATGACTGAAGGGACTTAGGAAAATGAAAACCAAAATTCGCTACAAAAGGAGATTAAGACCCCAAGAAATATAAAGAAACAATCAAAACAAAAATAATAAAAAGGTTAAGAATAATTTGTGGAATAGAAGAGAAGAATAACCAAATGCAGTTCAAAAGACTCAGAAATAGGCAGGTAGGTAGGAAAAATGGCGCCAGGAGAAACAAAAATCAAAGCCACCAGTGACAAAAAAGAGCACAAATCAGCAATGACAAATCAGAGAAGCAAACTCAAAGAAAGCAATGAACCTGGCAAATAGAGTGATGTATAAATAAGGAGAAAAACACAATGAAGACCAAAGTTACAAGAGATAATTAAAAGAACTGTCGAGAAGAGATTACTAAGCAGAATAAACCATCAAATAACTTAACTCTATGACTTAACAATAAATACACTGAACGAAAGTCTTACTCCCTCCGTCCCAAAATGAATGACCTTTTTGGATTTAAGAGAACTCTGAAAAAAAAATGACTTTTAACCGTAAAAATAATAAATATCCTTGCTTTCTGATTTCAAAATGTTGGCTTTACAACTATAAAATGAAATATGAAAATAAAAATAAAAATGGTAAAGATCACTTGGGGACACATTTGGGCAAAAAAAAGGTCATTCAATTTTTGACAGAGGTAGTAGCAAGGTTACAACTGCATTCTATAGGAGCACAGTAAATTGGTAAAAAAAAATAAAAAAAATAATAATAATAGTGTCGCGAACTAAGCTCAATAAGAAAATGAAAATTGAAGGAACCTTCAACGCCAAAAATCAAACAAACTTAACCAAAGTCCGCAATAACCATGCATATATACACGTAAAGTTCGATTCTTTTGCATCAAATTTTGCCTAAACAACTCATGTGTGTGCATATGTTTGTGTGTGTGTTGCCTAAGAAAATAAAAGAAGTGCGAAATGCTCATAGAATAACTCACAATTCTCCTGATAGTGATCCGAAATGTGATTTCCGGATCCAACCCATTCATCGACCCATCACGTTTCTTCTCAGCTAGCGGCAAGGGGCCATTAACCTGATTCGAACCAGGCTGCCTCTGTTGAGAATTTGAGCTCGTCGTCGGGTTCAAAGTCTCCAACCGAAACCCTCCACCACCTCCACTACCTCCGCCGCCATTATTGACAAAGCCAATAAAAGGCTTCTTTGCAACGTGAAACTCAATCCTCCGGAACGGAGATTTGTCCGACAACGAAGCAGCAGCTGCCGCCGCCGCCGCCGGGTCAAATAATTGGCTTTCCCGATTATTACTGGATTCCTGATTGGAATTGCTGATCAAAACAGTCGCCATGATTAGGGATTCTTGACGATTAGATCTCAAAATCGTAGCTCAATCAATCAATGGTCGAGTCTGTGGATTTTCATGGAATGGAGGCCCCCGATTTTTTTTTCCCAAAGGATTGGTTCAAGCGTTTCGGCTAGTGCGGGAGTGACGACAAAAGAGAAGTCTCATTAAAACCCTAATGTTGGGTATTTTTAGTTTTATTTTCAGGTCTAGTCCCTGTAGTTTGGGAGTTGGGACTTTGGGGACAAAGTTAGAAAGTCTCTACTTGCCATCCGCTCCGTTAATCTATGTTAACCTTAACCGACGAGATTTTGCAACAAAGCCTATCTAGTTTTGATTAGGGATGGCAATTTGTCCGAACCCGATCCGTTCCGAGGGTGTTCCGATCCGAAAATTTCGGGTTCAATATGCAATTCATGATCCGATCGGGTTCGGATTCGGATTCGGCCAGACCCCCTGATCCGATCCGATCCGAAATATTAGTGCTTGCCTTTTTTTTAAATATCACCCCCCTTAGTTTCAACATTTACATTTTCCCCCTACCTATATAAACTAAAATTAGGGCTCGGCCTCACCAAGACCAAAACAAGTCGTTTCTTTGTCAAAGACGAAACACGAATACACGATGCCCTAGACTCGCCGACGTCGCCGTCGAGTTCCAGGCCGTTGCTCGCCGTCGATCGCCGTTGCTCGCCGACCCTTTTTCTCTCTGTCGATGCCGTTCTGGTTGTGCGTTCCAGCCTCCAGGATACCACCCAGCTCGCTATCGTCGTTGCTCGCCGTCGCCGTCTCACCTCCATTGCCTGCTCTTTACCAAGGTAAAATACTTTAAAGACTCCTCAAATTAGGGTTTAGCTTGTTTCAAATTTAGGGATTCAATTAGTAAAGATTACTCCCTCCGTCTCTATGTTTTGAGATTGAAGTTAAATTCATGATTTAGGCAAAAATCAAGCATGGATGGAATTCTTGCTTTTTTTTTGGGGGGGGGGGGGGGTTTCAACAGGCTGTTGCCCCCTTTGTGCTGGGAAAGAGCCGATTCGGATCGGGTCTCGGGTCGGAGCAGCGATCGGGGTAGGTCACGGATCCGATCACAGATCATGGCAGTTCGGATCGGATCGGGTTCGGTCACGCATTTGCCTAATTCGGATCGGATTCGAATCGGCCCTGATCCGATCCGAACCCGACCCGTTGCCGTCCCTAGTTTTGATATACTCTCTGCGTCGCTCGTTAAATCAAAGTCTTCTTCTGCGATTCTGTACTTCAATCCCATCACTGGACAAAGAGGTTGGAGGCAAGCCTCTAGAAGAGATGAGCTTCATCACGTACTAATCTAGATTAGCTAATTGTTCTCGGATAGATGCTCCAGTGGAGATCAACTTTCATTCTCTTTCTTTTTGGATTGCACGGCCAGCTTCTCTAGTGTGACGGGTGGTGCGTACCCGATCAACCCATCAAAGTTTTCAAGAAATTCTTTCTCCCAAATAAATACTCCCTCCATCTCCAAAATGAATACTCCCTCCGTCTCGATCAGTTTGCACCGTTTTGGAGTTCCAGGAGAATTAAAGAGATAATATGGGACAGTAATTGTGAATATGATGATTTGAGAATGAGACAGACAATTTTTTTTAAGTAATTATGTTTAGTTGTGCATTTTTTATGTCATTGTAAAATTGCACCAATACAATTTTCTTAATTAAAAATACGATACTTTTTAGAATTTATTTACCAAGGTATTTATGCCAAAATATATTGCATTCTATAAAAGATAACATCTAAAAGAAAGTTGCTTTGGCAAGTCGTCTTCGGTCCTGGTTGTGTTCATGTGGTCAAATGAAAGAGAGTGGTAACAGAGGTGTTTCTTGGCTATCATGACGTCTTATTATGTGTGTTCTGACTTCTGAAAGGGTTACGTGGCCCGGAATCATGCGATCTTCAGCTTTTCTTTACTGTAATGTTTGGGCAGCTTGTTTGACGGTTTCTCGTCGATCTAGATGCTTTGATTTATCTTGTCTTCAAAGCTAAATATTATTTGAGTGGAGATTTTTAGAATGCTAGTATTGGGAAGTTTTAAAGTTAAAGAAACGTCTGGGCGACTCGTGACTTTTCACGTAGGGTACTCGTTAGAAGTTAGGTGGTGATGACACTATCAATGTATGGGGTGACTTGTAGCTCCGGGGGGATACAACTTTCTTCTTTCAACATGAGGCCAATACCCCAAAGCCAAAACAGGGGCACATATTACATATTCGACGTAGTGCATTTGTATTAGCTGCTAAGATTTTGTATTTATTTTTAATCATGCTCTCAAGGGGTGGGGTAATGAAGCCTTACATCCTTAAGGTTACCGGTTCAAATTCGGTCTCTGGAATATTTTTTGTCTAAAGAAGGATTTGCTTCTTATTTTTTATTTTTTTTTTGTAACTGTTGCACTAATCATAAAATGAGTTCTTAAAATTTTCATGTAGTATGAAGAGAAGGAATTATTGAAAGGTGATAATCCAAACAGAATGCAGTTGCCATGTCGCAAATATTAACAAACTAATTTGGCGGGCCAACATGGCTAAATGCATCTGTTAACAAATTTGGGAGCTTCTTAATTGGACTTCTTAATGAGTAAATTTGGGCCTATAGTTGCTAGGCCAGATCCAGAATACCATATCATAACTGAATTGCTTTCTTGGGCTAAACTAGTACTTATGCCCGTGCCGGTGGCACGGTTACAGTACAAATATGATGTCAGTACCCACACATTAACATTTTGAAATATAAGACTTGAAGTTGTAATTCATCTTATAATTCATGGGGCGGCAAAGGAAAAATAAAAGAATGGCTTGGTTCAAAATAGATCAAGACCACGGTTTGATTCCTTGATTTGGTTCAATGGTTAATCTCATCTACACTTTAATCAAATGCTTTATTAATTAAAAAAACATCATCATCCAAAAGTTACCCTTTAAAAAAGTAGTACTACAACTATCTGAAATTCAAAGGTTTTCAAATCTAGCCCTCCACAGGATGCATCTCAACTTTAACATGCTCAAACTTGCTAGAACTCTGCAAGCCAAATGCGAACTAAGCGATATACATAAGGTTCTTGATCATTCGGTACGCACCTGACCCTGAGAAGTGTCCCAAACCTAAAGAATTCAAACAGAAATAGTAAACATCATTTACACAAAACAACAAGCTGGTTCAGTAGCAAATTTTGGTGATTTGCAATCTCACCCAAAACCACCCTTTTCTTGAGATCTTGTGCATTCATTAGATCAGGAACTCTATTCTTGGCTAAGCACGTTGACCTGGACGCTACTCTCCTTATTCGCCTTTGCTGTTGATGTATATAAGTAACAAATAAAGGAACAAACAAAATCCATATAACATAGATTAACATTAAATCGTGAACATTGATTAACCAATTTAACAAAAAATGAAGAGAAATATTGGGTTGGATTACCTCACAATGAACAATCCATTTGTACCAAAATAAAAAATAAAAAAATGAACATTTCATGAATGAATAGATGGCTACACTTGCAAAAACGACAGAGTAGATGAAATGCAAGCTGCGATGGCTCTTTGTTAAATTAGTATAGGCATGCTACCCTCGTTTTCTTATCTTCCCCACTACCCCCAACCCCCCGTTGTGATTCCATATCCCGCTCGCCTTTTAAGATATACTCAGCCGCATGAGTTCCCTTTCTCGACCTCGCCCCTAGAAATATAAATTCACTTGAAGATATAAATAAGTAGATGCAGCAAGAGTCAATATAATTCATTATTAATTATATGCAATCAAATCACGACCTTGACTGAAACAATTGAATTTGGAAAACTAATACTCAGTATGTTAGACTTGCGGTCAGTTTTATCATGGATACAGCAATAAGCAGAAACAGATAATTAAAGATATACAAAGACGAATTGGTGTCGCCGCAGACGTAAGCGAATTGGTGCCGGCTGCCCTATGGTGAAAATTTCCGCCGTAACCCCACAACAATATTAGAGTTAGGAGGAGATGTGTTTTTGTCAGGAAACTAAAAAATCTCTTCACTATCATGCCCCAGCACATAGCTAGAATTTCACAAACCTCATGCCCTAATTCAATTGCAATCCACAATTTACCTATCCCAAAAATCAACTAAAAAATCCCTAGCTTAATTGACAATAAAACCTCACCTTTGCAACTTTGGCTCCCCAAGAAGCTGCCAGTATGAAAGCCGTAAACGGCCTTTTGAACACCTAGAAAAATCAAAATTTGAATTGGAAGAGAGAGAGAAAGAGAGAACGAAGCACTTAACCAAACAAAGGATTAGAAGTCGGAGGAAGTGGAGTGAAACAAACACCTTCCAATCACTTAACCAAACAAACATTTCTCAACAAAATAGGATTGAATTGCAAAAGTTATACCTGAATGGGCTGTACAGCGACGAAATTGTCGGAGAGGATTTGACGGCGAATGAGTGGCCGGTAGAGCGAGACAAATACCCCACATAATAGGGTCATCGCCTTTGGCTTCGTCGTTCTCGGAGAGGATTTGACCGCGCATGAAGGTAGACGTCACGGAGGCCGGTGATTCCATCGCTGAAACTCGTAAGAGCGTAAAAAAAAAAGGGAATAAGGAAAACGGAAACCGCCAACTCTCATCCGTTTGATTAGAGCAATCGATAAAAGATCTAAGGACTGAAATTAAAGTGGAAAAAAATCATTTAATAACAGGAGTAGGATGGAGGCAGTTGCAAAACAATCCAAGCCCTTCTTTGTCTATTGTCAATAGGTGGTTATCCTTGAGCTGTATTATAATATAGAGATAGTTGTTGTACAAGTAAAACAACTCGGCATATCAATCGATTGACTACGTAGAATTGACTTGAACATAATAATAGCATCGAGTCGCCACCTAAGACAACCACATATAGGACGACAATAGAATTAAGCGACAATTGAGGTGTCCAACAAAAACTATTAAACCATGGTGACATTCAGGGCCTGGTGGGTCGTTAAACCGCCAAATTAGTTATCTTTTACCCACAATACAAGTAAAGTGGCAAGTAGAGTTCGTATCCACGGGGGACTGAAATGCAATTTCTTTTGATGATATTTAAAAAACTAAAACGTTAAAAAGGAAGGGGGGATTTTCAGATTGATTTAATTATGAACTACAATTAACAACGAAATAAACTATAAAGTAAATAGAAATGAGTTAGAGTTTTCTAGAGAAAGATTGAAAATAACAATTAGAGAAATATCAATTTGAGACAATTTTCAATTCAAGGGTATTGAGTTTCAATTATGCAATTTATCATTGGCTTATAACATATCCTCTTGCACTTCAAGCATTCAACTAAAAACCTATTAGGATAATAGTAATAAGTTTTGTTTTGTTTGTTTGTTTGTTTGTTTTTTTTTTTTTTTTTTTGACAAGCTAGTTACATATCATTCATTCAAGGACAAATATCATAAATCATTTTGAAAACGGTTAAACCTATTATAGATATTATCCCACATCCGGAAATAACTAGCCATTCATTGAGTATATAAAAATCTTGAGCTACTCCGCCTATTGTCAATTGGTTTTGGGATGGAACCTCAGATTTAGTCATTGTATCAGAGCTAACCCGTTACACGTGTAGGCCTAATAGCCCACGATGTTGCTCCACACCACCCGTTTGATTACGTCCACGTTGTAAGCCTTAGCAACGCCCGACTACACGTGAGGGGGCGTGTTAGAAACATTATCTCACATCGGGAATTGACTAGCCATGCATTGACTATATAAAGATGCACACTACAGTCTTATCCATGCATTCAGAATTTTCTTTACCAAGGTTTGAGATTAATCCCTCAATTGATTCGTATCCTACTTGAATTCGGTTCCGTTTTATATTTCTGGTCATCTATCTCTGTCTTGGAGATTATGAACTTTTGCTTATGTAGAATGAATTGGGGAAGGGGACAGGATTGTGCACCTCTCTAATTTATCTTCTCAAGGTCAATATGTAGAATTTTTTATAATTTCGCTGCAGAGTTTTAAGTGGGGATATTGGAGACAGGGGTGTAAACCAAATTGTGTGTGTTTGTGTGTGCAAAAGGGGGGGGGGGGGCTTAAATGTGTAGGAACTATGTTCATTTACCTCTGTCTTGGAGATTTCCAGCCATAGTCTTGTTGTCAAGATGGTTGAATATGGATGATATGTTAGTAAGCATGAGTTGTTGGATATAGTTGCTGCGAGATGTTGGGATATTGACGGATAGTCAATACCTTCCATATTTTGTATATATCATTTCCTTATTGATAGGTGATAATTTAGTTAGAATATTTGCTAGTTATTTGATTATCTTAATTATAAGAAGTTGATTGACTCCTTCTCCAGGAAGGACTCTTCGTATATAAAGAATTGTACACGGTTTGTATCAACCAAGGAAATAGAATTATTGTTTTCTTCTCCTTCAATATTTTTGGTTTTTAACTTGGTATCAGAGCCCTGTCAAATTTAGGGATCACTACAGATGGAAATAAATAAGAATTATTAAGTGCACGAGTAAGTACGATGCATATCAATGAAGGAGGAACTGCTGGAAGGACGGATGCAGATTGGGCTCGTTTGCTGGGCTTCACAAATGAACAATGGAGACTTGTTAAGGCATATGTGCAGACACATGTGCAGACAACTGGTCTCACATCTGACAGTGCTGGTGGTAAATTAGATGATGAATGTTGTCTTGTTGATAGCGGAGCCAATCGACACATAACAAGGAACATATCTCTTCTCAGGAATGTTCGTGATATTGAGGCTAATTACATTGGCTTGCCAAATGGAAGAAAAATTATGGTCACAAGGGAAGGATATGTTGACATCAGAGTAGATCTCATTTTGAGAAACATTTTATATGCTCCTGTTGGTGTTGTATGCTCTAGGCACGTTTTGTAAAACGATTAATGTTATTTATATTAAAGATATTAAATGTTTGATTATTATATCCTTTGCATGTTTATTATAATAATCCCCGTCCCTGATAATTATGATTAATTGTTAGTATAAGTTTAATGGATAATCATATGATGATTATGGTGTATGGGATACAATTAAACTTATGGGTATTTGTTGGAGACCAAATACTGGACTGACCCATATGAGATTTATGTCATGGTCACAATGTCATAATTAAGTCTCATATAGTTATATTACTGGAATCTTTAGACCTGAGATTATCACAGTCTTCCACTCGATGAACATTACGTTTGACATATTCAAACGTTACCCCTAATCGGGTAGCTATAAAGAATGTGATTGGCGTAATCGGATTCATGTAGGGAAAGGTAATAAATCAAGAAGGGATTTGTTCCTCGTAAGAGAGAGATGTCAAGCTTTGGCCACTCGAAGAATGGTGTTGATGAAATGCATGGCCGTGCTCAAATAAGATTTGTACTATCAATACATTCTGGATCGAGAAAGCATTGAACATTGTAAGTTGACCATTGACCATGGCTTACGTTCAATAGACATCGTGAAACAAAGAGATTGTAATATGTTCTATAAAGGATTCACGAACTTATACAAGTTATATTAATTGGGTAGTCATGATGGCTTGCTAGAGTCCGCTCATGATTTATGAGCACAAATGTGTTTGGGCTCATTGCCAACTTAATATAATCCTATGGGGTCACACACAAAAGGACGAATTATTTAAAAGGCTAAAATCGGAATTCTGGTGGTGCTCGGCCGAGCACCTCATATGACTCGGCCGAGCATGGGAAATCAGAAGGTCAGATTTTCTGGAGCAAAGGTGCTCGGCCGAGCACCTTAAAGGACTCGGCCGAGCAGGCCCTGTTCGGGCCCAAAAACTGATTTCGTGTTGTGACGGGTTTTAACCTATTTATCCTAAACGATTTAGGACTAATAAGTATATAAACCTCTAACAACGACCTAATCAGTATGTATTGATTCAATATCAATTAGAGAGCCTCCGAGAGAGAGAAAAACAAGTTCTTCTTCTTCCTCAAGAACAAGAACATTGATTTTCCATATAGCCTTCAAAGTAGAAAGAGTTTCTATTGGGTCTAGCAATCCGGTTCAAGAATCGTTCTTGAAATTCGTTCGCGTGTGGATAAACATAGAGGGCGTTGGCATCAACTCCTTCAAAGTTCGTGATCCAATTTTTGCGGTCGTTCCTACGTTCGTGATTCGAAGAAGCGCGAAGAACAAAGATTGAAGATCTCAGAATTTTAAAGCTCCGTCACGGTTAGTGTTCTAAATTCATCTCCATATTAATTTAATCATCGTGATCGGATCTAGGCTTTTTGGGTTTATTCCGCTGTGCATGTTTGCTCAAAACCCAACAGTGGTATCAGAGCCCCGTTCAACATGATTATTTTAATAATAACATGTTAATGATATAATTGAATTATATGTTTTGGCATGCTATGTGAATTTGGATTCAAGATGTTTATGTGATCTGAGTTTTATGTTTGTATATGAGATATATTGAAATCATAAAATCGCACCGTTTAAATACGTTATGTGGGATCTACGATTGCAATAATAATTTGATTATTATGTTCCTTTAGATTATCAAAAATTAATTGGATTGATTTGTTGATGATCTTTGATTCATGAATAAATCGTTTATTCAAGGTTTTGATGAACATGATGATATGATCATTATGAACACCAAATCCTAAATGAATCGGGAAAGCAATCTTAGAATTAAAATTCGACAAGAAAATCTGTTCTGTTCGTGGTGCTCGGCCGAGCGGTCTATAAGACTCGGCCGAGCAGAGTCGTCAGAAGCAAAGGGTTTTCTGGAACACAGAGGCGCTCGGCCGAGCACCTTAAAGGACTCGGCCGAGCAGGTTGATTTTGGACAGAATTTGTTTTTCAGATGGCTGGTTTTAGAAACCGTGTTTCCTGAAATTAAATGGCTTGTTTAAAATCACTTTGGATTGAATTTGTTTGTCAGATGGCTGGTTTGAGAAACCGTGTTTCCTGAAAACAAATATCAAGGTCAAAGTAATGAATTGATGGGACAAAAGAATTTAGAATCAACTTACTTTATGTAAGGGATTGTGGATGCCTATTGGCTTAGTTTCGACCTTACATAGTTGTTCCTTCTAGTTTCTAAATTTGGTACGGGATTGTGGATGCCTTCTGGCTTAGTTTCGACCGTACAATCGTGCTCTCAATAATGTGTTAAAGAATTTATCCCCATAAATCAATCACATGAAATCCTAATTTAATTAATGAGATTAGTTAAATTATTAACCGTTGCTTTATGTGTTTATATTATGTGACTATAAACATTGACCATGCTATATGTCATGAACCTTCTTTAAAAATTTAAGTTCCGTGTCAATCCATGATTAAAACACTTGTGAGTACGTGGGTAGTTTTGTGTGGGTTACGCCCTAGCGTAGGTGCATTGATTCTATCCATTTATGAGCAAGATGAGGAAACAGTGATTCCTATACGTTTAAAATGGTTTAACTTAATTAGGCTATCAAAACAGTTTTGAGCCTAAGGCACAGATGAGATTAAAACATGTTAGATATACGATATCTAAAATCTCATAAAAGATCTAAGAGTCATATACGATATGATTGACAAGGAGTTGTCTACCTAAATAACTTATTTTGAGCAGTCGTGCCCTAGCCGACTCAAAGTTAAGTGAAATATGGATCTTAGCCCATTCAAATTATATTATACATTGGATGTATATGAAGGTTATATAATTTAGTGGGAGTATTTGTAAAATACTATTAATTTAATATCTTTAATTAAGTTGGTACTCATATTTAATTATATGTTTGCATAATTGTAGATAATGGCTCAGAATACAAATTTATCACTGCGGTCTATCCTTGAGAAGGAGAAACTTCAAGAAGATGGAGCTAACTATACGGATTGGATCCGTAGCCTTAGAATTGTTCTAAAGCATGAGGATAAGCTCTATATTCTTGATGAGCCCGTTCCTGAAGAAGAACCTGCTTCTAATGCACCCAAGGATGAGAGAAACACCTACAAGAAACATGTGAATGATTCTCGTAAGGTGGGTTGTCTTATGCTTGCGGCCATGTGTTCAGAACTTCAGAAGATTCTTGAACACTTGGAAGCATTTGACCTTGCTGCTACATTGAAAGATATGTTCCAAGAACAAGCAAGGCAAGAGAGGTTCGACACCATAGCTGCCCTAGTCTCATGCAAGATGAGCGAAGGACAGTCTATGAGCCCTCATGTTTTGAAAATGAAGGCTTACTTTGAGAAACTAGAGAGGCTTGGCCATCCAATTGAGATTGAGTTGGCTACCGATTTTATTCTTAATTCATTGCCCAAAAGCTATAATCAGTTCGTCATGAACTTTAATATGCAAGGGATGGATAAGACTATGTCTGAATTGCATGGGATGCTTAAGCAGGCAGAAAAGAAAATCGGTAAAGAGACCGCTCCTGTACTCATTGTGTCTAAGGAAGGAAAAGGCCAAAAAGGCAAAGGAAAGGGTAAGGCAAAAGTTGTCAAACCCAAGATTAGCAAGGCAATTGTTGCCAAAGCTAATGTGGCTAAACCTGCTTCCCAAAAGGATGCAATTTGTTTCCACTGCAATGAGATTGGACATTGGAAACGAAATTGCAAGGTTTACAAGGAAGAGTTAAAGAAGAAGAAGAGCGGTGGGACTGCATCTACTTCAGGTATCTATGTTATAGATATTCTACTCTCTACTTCTAGCTCCTGGGTATTAGATACTGGATGTGGATCTCACATTTGTTTAAATGTGCAGGGACTAAGGAATAGAAGGCTACTTAAAGATGGCGAAGTGGACCTACGCGTGGGAAATGGAGCAAGAGTTGCTGCATTAGCCGTAGGAACATATGATGTCATTTTACCTAGCGGATTAATTCTTGTTTTGAACAATTGTTATTACGTTCCGGATTTAAGTAGAAATATTATTTTAATTTCTTGTTTGGATAATGAAGGTTTTAAGTTTCTTATTGAAAATAAGAAGTTTTCTATTTATTTAAATGATATGCTTTATTGTACTGCATGTTCATTTAATGGCCTTTATGTTCTTGATGTTGAAAATGGGAATAATGAGAATGTTTATAATGTAAATAAGAAATCCAAACCTAATGATGTAAATCATACTTATTTGTGGCATTGCCGTCTTGGTCATATTAATGAGAAACGTATCTCAAAACTCCATGGGGACGGACTTCTAGATTCACATGATTTTGAATCATATGAAACTTGTGAGTCATGTTTACTTGGAAAGATGACTAAGACACCTTTTACTAAGAGTAGTGAAAGGGCTAATGACTTATTGGCCCTCATACATACTGATGTGTGTGGACCAATGAGTTGCAATGCTAGGGGAAGATATCAATACTTCATAACTTTTACTGATGATTTTAGTAGATATGGCTATGTCTACTTAATGAAACATAAAAGTGAATCTTTTGAGATATTTAGAATATTTCAAAATGAAGTACAAAATCAACTTGGCAAAACTATTAAAGCACTTCGATCAGATCGTGGTGGAGAATATTTAAGCCAATAATTTGACAATCATCTGAAAGATTGTGGAATTGTTTCACAATTAACTCCACCTGGGACACCACAATGGAATGGTGTGTCCGAACGGAGAAATAGGACTTTATTGGATATGGTCCGCTCCATGATGAGTCAAGTTGACCTTCCTTTAACTTTTTGGGGACATGCACTAGAAACTGCTGCACTAACACTAAATAATGTTCCAACAAAATCTGTTCCAAAGACTCCACATGAGATGTGGACTGGAAGAAAACCTAGTTTGTCTTTCATGAAGATTTGGGGTTGTGAAGCATTTGTTAAGAAGCTCATATCTGACAAACTCACACCTAAATCTGATAAATGTATTTTCGTTGGTTACCCTAAGGAAACTAAGGGTTATTACTTTTACAACCGCACGGAAAACAAAGTGGTTGTTGCCCGTCATGGTACCTTTCTAGAGAAAAAGTTTCTCTCCAAAGGAATTAGTGGGAGTAAAATTAATCTCGAAGAAATTCGAGAACCCGAAAATTACATGGAACAAAATGTTGGATCTGAACAAGTTTCACAAAGAGTTGTGGAACCTACTCAGAATACTCAAGTTCCTCGCAGAACTGGTAGGGTGCGATCTGAACCTGAGAGATATGGATTTCTCATGACGGATAGCAATGAAGTAGAAGTCATAGTTGATGACGAACCTACTTCCTACCAAGAAGCGATGTCCGCTCCTGATTCAGATAAATGGCTTGGAGCCATGGAATCTGAAATTAAATCCATGTATGATAATCAAGTTTGGAACTTGATTGATGCGCCCGAAGGTGTAAAAACCATAGGATGCAAATGGGTTTTCAAAAAGAAAACTGACATGGATGGAAAGGTGCATACTTATAAAGCTAGACTTGTAGCAAAAGGCTATAGGCAGATTCATGGTATCGACTATGATGAAACCTTTTCGCCCGTAGCAATTATCAAGTCTATAAGAATTTTACTTGCCATAGCCGCATATTTTGACTATGAGATATGGCAAATGGGTGTCAAAACAGCGTTCCTTAACGGGAACTTACTTGAGGATGTTTACATGACACAACCTGAAGGTTTTGTAATTCCAGAAAATTCTAACAAAGTATGCAAATTGCAACGATCCATTTATGGATTGAAGCAAGCCTCTAGGAGTTGGAATCTTCGATTTGATGAATCGGTCAAAGAGTTTGGCTTCATCAAGAACGAAGATGAACCTTGCGTTTACAAGAAGATTAGTGGGAGCGTAGTATTATTTCTGGTACAATATGTTGATGACATATTGATCATAGGAAACGACATTCCCGCACTGCAGTCTGTAAAGACTTGGTTAGGAAAATGTTTCTCTATGAAAGATATGGGAGAAGCCGCTTATATCCTTGGCATTAGGATCTATCGTGATAGATCCAAGAAATTGATTGGTTTAAGTCAAGATACATATATTGACAAAGTTCTTAAGAGATTCTGCATGGAAAACTCTAAGAGAGGAAATTTGCCAGTGGGACATGGCATAACTCTAAGCAAGAATCAGTGTCCTAAGACAACTGATGAGCATAAGAGAATGATTGGTATTCCATATGCTTCCGCAATTGGATCAATCATGTATGCCATGATATGTACTAGACCAGATGTCTCGTATGCTTTAAGCATGACGAGTAGATACCAATCAAATCCTGGTGAAAATCATTGGATTGCAGTCAAGACGATTCTTAAGTACTTGCGAAGGACTAAAGATTCGTTCTTGGTGTATGGAGGTGTGGAAGGTGATCTTGTTGTAAATGGTTACACAGATGCAAGCTTCCAAACCGACAAGGATGATTTTAGATCGCAATCTGGATTTGTATTTGTGCTTAATGGAGGTGCTGTTAGCTGGAAGAGTTCTAAGCAAAGTACTGTCGCTGATTCTACAACGGAAGCTGAGTATATTGCTGCATCCGATGCTGCTAAAGAAGCTGTTTGGATCAAGAAGTTCATAACTGAACTAGAGGTAGTTCCTAGCATTGCTGATCCAATAGACCTTTATTGTGATAATAATGGTGCTATTGCTCAAGCAAGGGAACCAAGAAACCATCAGAAGTCCAAACACATAATTAGGCGTTACCATGTCATTCGAGAAATCATTAACAGAGGTGACGTGAATATATGCAGAGTACCGACTGATGATAACATTGCCGACCCATTGACAAAGGGTCTTCCACAAGCAAAGCATGATTGTCATGTTAGGTCTATGGGTATTCGATACATTAATTAGGCCTAGTGCAAGTGGGAGATTGTTGGTGTTGTATGCTCTAGGCACGTTTTGTAAAACGATTAATGTTATTTATATTAAAGATATTAAATGTTTGATTATTATATCCTTTGCATGTTTATTATAATAATCCCCGTCCCTGATAATTATGATTAATTGTTAGTATAAGTTTAATGGATAATCATATGATGATTATGGTGTATGGGATACAATTAAACTTATGGGTATTTGTTGGAGACCAAATACTGGACTGACCCATATGAGATTTATGTCATGGTCATAATGTCATAATTAAGTCTCATATGGTTATATTACTGGAATCTTTAGACCTGAGATTATCACAGTCTTCCACTCGATGAACATTACGTTTGACATATTCAAACGTTACCCCTAATCGGGTAGCTATAAAGAATGTGATTGGCGTAATCGGATTCATGTAGGGAAAGGTAATAAATCAAGAAGGGATTTGTTCCTCGTAAGAGAGAGATGTCAAGCTTTGGCCACTCGAAGAATGGTGTTGATGAAATGCATGGCCGTGCTCAAATAAGATTTGTACTATCAATACATTCTGGATCGAGAAAGCATTGAACATTGTAAGTTGACCATTGACCATGGCTTACGTTCAATAGACATCGTGAAACAAAGATATTGTAATATGTTCTATAAAGGATTCACGAACTTATACAAGTTATATTAATTGGGTAGTCATGATGGCTTGCTAGAGTCCGCTCATGATTTATGAGCACAAATGTGTTTGGGCTCATTGCCAACTTAATATAATCCTATGGGGTTACACACAAAAGGACGAATTATTTAAAAGGCTAAAATCGGAATTCTGGTGGTGCTCGGCCGAGCACCTCATATGACTCGGCCGAGCATGGGAAATCAGAAGGTCAGATTTTCTGGAGCAAAGGTGCTCGGCCGAGCACCTTAAAGGACTCGGCCGAGCAGGCCCTGTTCGGGCCCAAAAACTGATTTCGTGTTGTGACGGGTTTTAACCTATTTCTCCTAAACGATTTAGGACTAATAAGTATATAAACCTCTAACAACGACCTAATCAGTATGTATTGATTCAATATCAATTAGAGAGCCTCCGAGAGAGAGAAAAACAAGTTCTTCTTCTTCCTCAAGAACAAGAACATTGATTTTCCATATAGCCTTCAAAGTAGAAAGAGTTTCTATTGGGTCTAGCAATCCGGTTCAAGAATCGTTCTTGAAATTCGTTCGCGTGTGGATAAACATAGAGGGCGTTGGCATCAACTCCTTCAAAGTTCGTGATCCAATTTTTGCGGCCGTTCCTACGTTCGTGATTCGAAGAAGCGCGAAGAACAAAGATTGAAGATCTCAGAATTTTAAAGCTCCGTCACGGTTAGTGTTCTAAATTCATCTCCATATTAATTTAATCATCGTGATCGGATCTAGGCTTTTTGGGTTTATTCCGCTGTGCATGTTTGCTCAAAACCCAACAGTGGTATCAGAGCCCCGTTCAACATGATTATTTTAATAATAACATGTTAATGATATAATTGAATTATATGTTTTGGCATGCTATGTGAATTTGGATTCAAGATGTTTATGTGATCTGAGTTTTATGTTTGTATATGAGATATATTGAAATCATAAAATCGCACCGTTTAAATACGTTATGTGGGATCTACGATTGCAATAATAATTTGATTATTATGTTCCTTTAGATTATCAAAAATTAATTGGATTGATTTGTTGATGATCTTTGATTCATGAATAAATCGTTTATTCAAGGTTTTGATGGACATGATGATATGATCATTATGAACACCAAATCCTAAATGAATCGGGAAAGCAATCTTAGAATTAAAATTCGACAAGAAAATCTGTTCTGTTCGTGGTGCTCGGCCGAGCAGTCTATAAGACTCGGCCGAGCAGAGTCGTCAGAAGCAAAGGGTTTTCTGGAACACAGAGGCGCTCGGCCGAGCACCTTAAAGGACTCGGCCGAGCAGGTTGATTTTGGACAGAATTTGTTTTTCAGATGGCTGGTTTTAGAAACCGTGTTTCCTGAAATTAAATGGCTTGTTTAAAATCACTTTGGATTGAATTTGTTTGTCAGATGGCTGGTTTGAGAAACCGTGTTTCCTGAAAACAAATATCAAGGTCAAAGTAATGAATTGATGGGACAAAAGAATTTAGAATCGACTTACTTTATGTAAGGGATTGTGGATGCCTATTGGCTTAGTTTCGACCTTACATAGTTGTTCCTTCTAGTTTCTAAATTTGGTACGGGATTGTGGATGCCTTCTGGCTTAGTTTCGACCGTACAATCGTGCTCTCAATAATGTGTTAAAGAATTTATCCCCATAAATCAATCACATGAAATCCTAATTTAATTAATGAGATTAGTTAAATTATTAACCGTTGCTTTATGTGTTTATATTATGTGACTATAAACATTGACCATGCTATATGTCATGAACCTTCTTTAAAAATTTAAGTTCCGTGTCAATCCATGATTAAAACACTTGTGAGTACGTGGGTAGTTTTGTGTGGGTTACGCCCTAGCGTAGGTGCATTGATTCTATCCATTTATGAGCAAGATGAGGAAACAGTGATTCCTATACGTTTAAAATGGTTTAACTTAATTAGGCTATCAAAACAGTTTTGGGCCTAAGGCACAGATGAGATTAAAACATGTTAGATATACGATATCTAAAATCTCATAAAAGATCTAAGAGTCATATACGATATGATTGACAAGGAGTTGTCTACCTAAATAACTTATTTTGAGCAGTCGTGCCCTAGCCGACTCAAAGTTAAGTGAAATATGGATCTTAGCCCATTCAAATTATATTATACATTGGATGTATATGAAGGTTATATAATTTAGTGGGAGTATTTGTAAAATACTATTAATTTAATATCTTTAATTAAGTTGGTACTCATATTTAATTATATGTTTGCATAATTGTAGATAATGGCTCAGAATACAAATTTATCACTGCGATCTATCCTTGAGAAGGAGAAACTTCAAGAAGATGGAGCTAACTATACGGATTGGATCCGTAGCCTTAGAATTGTTCTAAAGCATGAGGATAAGCTCTATATTCTTGATGAGCCCGTTCCTGAAGAAGAACCTGCTTCTAATGCACCCAAGGATGAGAGAAACGCCTACAAGAAACATGTGAATGATTCTCGTGAGGTGGGTTGTCTTATGCTTGCGGCCATGTGTTCAGAACTTCAGAAGATTCTTGAACACTTGGAAGCATTTGACCTTGCTGCTACATTGAAAGATATGTTCCAAGAACAAGCAAGGCAAGAGAGGTTCGACACCATAGCTGCCCTAGTCTCATGCAAGATGAGCGAAGGACAGTCTGTGAGCCCTCATGTTTTGAAAATGAAGGCTTACTTTGAGAAACTAGAGAGGCTTGGCCATCCAATTGAGATTGAGTTGGCTACCGATTTTATTCTTAATTCATTGCCCAAAAGCTATAATCAGTTCGTCATGAACTTTAATATGCAAGGGATGGATAAGACTATGTATGAATTGCATGGGATGCTTAAGCAGGCAGAAAAGAAAATCGGTAAAGAGACCGCTCCTGTACTCATTGTGTCTAAGGAAGGAAAAGGCCAAAAAGGCAAAGGAAAGGGTAAGGCAAAAGTTGTCAAACCCAAGATTAGCAAGGCAATTGTTGCCAAAGCTAATGTGGCTAAACCTGCTTCCCAAAAGGATGAAATTTGTTTCCACTGCAATGAGATTGGACATTGGAAACGAAATTGCAAGGTTTACAAGGAAGAGTTAAAGAAGAAGAAGAGCGGTGGGACTGCATCTACTTCAGGTATCTATGTTATAGATATTCTACTCTCTACTTCTAGCTCCTGGGTATTAGATACTGGATGTGGATCTCACATTTGTTTAAATGTGCAGGGACTAAGGAATAGAAGGCTACTTAAAGATGGCGAAGTGGACCTACGCGTGGGAAATGGAGCAAGAGTTGCTGCATTAGCCGTAGGAACATATGATGTCATTTTACCTAGCGGATTAATTCTTGTTTTGAACAATTGTTATTACGTTCCGGATTTAAGTAGAAATATTATTTCAATTTCTTGTTTGGATAATGAAGGTTTTAAGTTTCTTATTGAAAATAAGAAGTTTCTATTTATTTAAATGATATGCTTTATTGTACTGCATGTTCATTTAATGGCCTTTATGTTCTTGATGTTGAAAATGGGAATAATGTGAATGTTTATAATGTAAATAAGAAATCCAAACCTAATGATGTAAATCATACTTATTTGTGGCATTGCCGTCTTGGTCATATTAATGAGAAACGTATCTCAAAACTCCATGGGGACGGACTTCTAGATTCACATGATTTTGAATCATATGAAACTTTTGAGTCATGTTTACTTGGAAAGATGACTAAGACACCTTTTACTAAGAGTAGTGAAAGGGCTAATGACTTATTGGCCCTCATACATACTGATGTGTGTGGACCAATGAGTTTCAATGCTAGGGGAGGATATCAATACTTCATAACTTTTACTGATGATTTTAGTAGATATGGCTATGTCTACTTAATGAAACATAAAAGTGAATCTTTTGAGATATTTAGAATATTTCAAAATGAAGTACAAAATCAACTTGGCAAAACTATTAAAGCACTTCGATCAGATCGTGGTGGAGAATATTTAAGCCAATAATTTGACAATCATCTGAAAGATTGTGGAATTGTTTCACAATTAACTCCACCTGGGACACCACAATGGAATGGTGTGTCCGAACGGAGAAATAGGACTTTATTGGATATGGTCCGCTCCATGATGAGTCAAGTTGACCTTCCTTTAACTTTTTGGGGACATGCACTAGAAACTGCTGCACTAACACTAAATAATGTTCCAACAAAATCTGTTCCAAAGACTCCACATGAGATGTGGACTGGAAGAAAACCTAGTTTGTCTTTCATGAAGATTTGGGGTTGTGAAGCATTTGTTAAGAAGCTCATATCTGACAAACTCACACCTAAATCTGATAAATGTATTTTCGTTGGTTACCCTAAGGAAACTAAGGGTTATTACTTTTACAGCCGCACGGAAAACAAAGTGGTTGTTGCCCGTCATGGTACCTTTTTAGAGAAAGAGTTTCTCTCCAAAGGAATTAGTGGGAGTAAAATTAATCTCGAAGAAATTCGAGAACCCGAAAATTACATGGAACAAAATGTTGGATCTGAACAAGTTTCACAAAGAGTTGTGGAACCTACTCAGAATACTCAAGTTCCTCGCAGAACTGGTAGGGTGCGATCTGAACCTGAGAGATATGGATTTCTCATGACGGATAGCAATGAAGTAGAAGTCATAGTTGATGACGAACCTACTTCCTACCAAGAAGCGATGTCCGCTCCTGATTCAGATAAATGGCTTGGAGCCATGGAATCTGAAATTAAATCCATGTATGATAATCAAGTTTGGAACTTGATTGATGCGCCCGAAGGTGTAAAAACCATATGATGCAAATGGGTTTTCAAAAAGAAAACTGACATGGATGGAAAGGTGCATACTTATAAAGCTAGACTTGTAGCAAAAGGCTATAGGCAGATTCATGGTATCGACTATGATGAAACCTTTTCGCCCGTAGCAATGATCAAGTCTATAAGAATTTTACTTGCCATAGCCGCATATTTTGACTATGAGATATGGCAAATGGATGTCAAAACAGCGTTCCTTAACGGGAACTTACTTGAGGATGTTTACATGACACAACCTGAAGGTTTTGTAATTCCAGAAAATTCTAACAAAGTATGCAAATTGCAACGATCCATTTATGGATTGAAGCAAGCCTCTAGGAGTTGGAATCTTCGATTTGATGAATCGGTCAAAGAGTTTGGCTTCATCAAGAACGAAGATGAACCTTGCGTTTACAAGAAGATTAGTGGGAGCGTAGTATTATTTCTGGTACTATATGTTGATGACATATTGATCATAGGAAACGACATTCCCGCACTGCAGTCTGTAAAGACTTGGTTAGGAAAATGTTTCTCTATGAAAGATATGGGAGAAGCCGCTTATATCCTTGGCATTAGGATCTATCGTGATAGATCCAACCTTTAATTGCAATTTGTTATATGTTTCACAATTACTTCGTGATTCCAATTATTTAGTGCATTTTTCTGACAAACAATGTGTTGTGCAGGATCGGGTCTCGAAGATTTTGATTGGTGTGGGTGAACAAGACGGGGGCTTGAACTACTTGAGAAAATCACCAAGGACGCAAGCATGAAATGCTAGGGAATCTGGAAGCTTTCAGTTGTGGCATCAGCGACTCGGACATCCTTCAAGTAAGGTGGTTGGGTTGTAACCCTTTGTTAATCGTAGTAGTATTAATAAAGATGTTTGTGGGATATGTTGTAAAGCTAAGCAAAGTAGGGACAAATTTTTTCTTAGTGAAAGTAATTCTGATGAGGTCTTTGATTTAATCTATTGTGATATTTTGGGTGATTATCGTAAACCTGTTTTGTGTGGAGCTGTGTATTTTTTGACTATTGTAGATGACCGTTCCCGTGCCATGTGGGTTTATTTGGTAAAGTCTAAAAGTGATGTCTCACAAATTTTGAAAAAATTTCTTGCCATGATAGAACGGCAATTTAATAAACATGTCAAGAAAATTAGGAGTGAAAATGGGACGGAATTTACTTGTTTAGAAAAATATTTTATTGAGAATGGCATTGAACATCACACTACTTGCATTCGTACGTCCCAACAAAATGGAAGGGTTGAAAGAAAGTATAGACATATTTTGAATGTGTATCGTGTCTTGATGTTTCAAGCAAAATTACCGGTCAAATTTTAGGGGGAATGAGTGTTAGCGGCAGGTAGGGCTGTAAACGAGCCGAGCCGAATCGAGCTTTGGGGTGTCGAGCTCGAGCTCGTTTAAAACTTATCGATCTCGAGCTTTTATCGAGCTCGAGCTCGAGCCCACTTGTTTGTTCGAGCTCGAGTCGAATCGAGCTCGCGGGCTGCTCGCGAACAACTCGAGTTGATATCGAACTCAAGCTTTAACGAGCCGAGCTCGAGCTTAGACATTTTTTAAGAAAAATATGGTCTTAACGAGCTTATCGAGTTGAATTCGAGTTTATCGAGCCGAGTTCGAAAACAAAAATTCAATTTTAATGAGCTTATCGAGCCGAACTCGAGCTTTTAACGAGCTAAACGAGCTAAACGAGCCGAACAAGGTCGGCTCGATAACAAAAATGAGCTTGACAATCGGTTTTTTTTTATCTCGACTCGAGCTACACCTCGATCTCACTCGATCTCGAGCTTTCACGAGCCGAGCCCGAGCCAGATCGGTTCGTGTAACAGCCCTAGCGGCAGGGTATTTGATTAATCGTACTATTGGTGTGTATGCCCTAGGCACGTTATTTGAATGATTAATGTTATCATTTGCTTTACGCTTTAATAAAGATATTGAATGTTTGATTATTATATCTTTTGCATGTTTATTATAATAATCCCCGTCCCTTGTAATTATGATTTATTACTAGTATAAGTTTAATAGATAATCATATGATGATTATGTGTATGCGATACAATTACACTTATGGGTATTTATTGGAGAACAAATACTTGACTGACCCCTATGAGATTTATGTCATGGTCAAAATGTCATAATTAAGTCTCATATAGTTACATCACTTGAATCTTTAGACCTGAGGTTATTACAGTCTTCCACATGATGAACATTATGTTTGACATATTCAAACGTTACCCTTAACCGGGTAGCTATAAAGAATATGATTGGCATAATCAGAATCATGTAGGGAAAGGTAATAAATCAAGAAGGGATTTGTTCCTCTTCAAGAGAGATGTCAAGCTTTGGCCACTCGATGAATGGTATTGATAAAATGCATGGCCATGCTCAAATGAAATGATTGGATCAATGTCATTTGTATTATCAATACATTCGGGATCGAGAAAGCATTGAACAAAGTAAGTTGACCATTGACTATGACTTACGTTCAATAGACATTATGTAATAAAGAGATTGTGTAATGTTCTGTTTTAGGAAACTTTGGATTTCAAAGTTATACTAATTGGGTAGTCATAATGGCTTGCTAGAGTCCGCTTATGACTTACGAGGTCTGAATGGTTCGGACTCATTGCCAACTTAGTATAATCCTATTGGGTCACACACGCAGAACGGATAATTAAAGGAGCGAAAAACGAGGTAGAAAATGAGTGGAGCCGTCCGGCTCCCTAGGAGCCATACGGCTGCCTAAGCGCCGTACGGTGGGGTCCCCGAAATGCAGTTTATTTTAGGCTTTTTCTTGATGGACAAGAAGTCCTAAACCTTAAAGGATCTTTGAGACCTCTTGTATATAATGTGGACAATCGGGAATAGTTCCCATAACATTGATTTTAGAAATTACAAACTCTTTCTTGGAGAGAGAGAATACACATAATATACTAGAATTGTTAGGTTTGATTATTCTCAATTATCAAACCATAATAATCATAGGGAGCCATTGAATAATCGTTCTTCATCAAAGTTTTTCAATCCGAAGGACCTAGCAATCAAGTTCAAGAATCATTCTTGAATCCGTTCGAAGTGTGGATCATCGGTAGAGGGTGCTCATCTTAGCATCTAAATCCAAGGATTCATATTTCGATCTACAAGGGTTAGTTTTTTTCATCTTCATATTATGAATTATTGAACATAACAAATCTAGGCTTTTGGGTTTTTTCATGTGATGTCTTACGCTGCGCATGATTGCACGAAACCCAACAGTGGTATCAGAGCCCCATTAATTATCAATAATTCTAATATTATCATGATATAATTATTTAATGCGATTATTTAATTGGTATGATCATGATAAGATGAATTTATGTGATGGAATTTTATATGAGATATAAAATATGCATGTTAGTTTATGATGGAATTATGTGATTGTAATATTAATTTGATTCATATGTATGATTGCATGCTTAGATTATCATGTTGTAATTGGATTATAATTTTTGATAATCTAGATCTAATTTGTATGTGGAATAAATTGGTTTGGTTATATGAATTAGATTGGTTAAAATTCGTAATCTGTAATTTCGTGTAATTATAATTTGATTATGTATGAACACGATAATGGGATTGATCAAATTTCTGAAAAATTGGAAAATCTGGAAATCTGGACAAGGCAGCCGTACGGCTGTTTCAGCGCCATACGGCGGCTATGGCGCCGTACGGCTCCTGCCCCGACTTCCAGAAACTTGTTCTGTTTTCTGGTGTTCAGATTTTTCTATAAATTGTTACAGGATTCGAATCTGGAAACTGAAACTGTTTTTAGACTCCTGGTTTTCGAAACCGTGTTTCCTGAAACAATTTTCAATCGAGGAATCCAAAAAAGTTGCAGAAATCAGAATTCTAAAGAGTTTAGGATTGCTGTAATCTGTGAGATTAAGAGACAATAAAAGGGTCTTGGAACAAGTGACCAATTTATATGGAAATGTGGATGCCTTTTGGCTTAGTTTCGGCTGTATAGAGAAGTAACTTGGTTTCTTGATCTTAGTACGGAAATGTGGATGCCTTTTGGCTTAGTTTCGGCCGTACGTTTTGGACTCTCAATTTCAAGATGCTTTGCGGATTCAATTTTTAGAATTTAAATCCTTTAACTAGCGCAACTAAGTCACATGACATTAATTCGGTTAATTGATTAACTTTTATGTGTTTTGAAGTCGGTTGTCTCATGCTTGCTGCCATGGGTTCTGAGCTTCAGAAGACTCTTGAACACTTGGATGCCTATAACATAAGCACTCAGTTGAAAGATATGTTTCAAGAGCAAGCAAGGCAAGAAAGGTTCGAGACCATGGTTGCTCTGACCTCATGCAAGATGAGTGAAGGACAGTCGGTGGGTCCTCATGTTTTGAAGACGAAGGCCCATTTTGAGTATCTAGAGAGGCTTGGATATCCCATCCATGTTGAGTTGGCGACCGATTTGATTTTAAACTCATTACCTAAAAGCTATAATCAGTTCGTCATAAACTATAATATGCATGGTATGACTATTGGGTCACACACGCAGAACGGATAATTAAAGGAGCGAAAAACGAGGCAGAAAAGGACTGGAGCCATACGGCGGGGGTCCCCGAACTGCAGTTTATTTTAGGATTTTTTTGTTGGACAAAAAGTCCTAAACCCTAAAGGATCTTGGAGACCTCTTGTATATAATGTGGACAATCGGGAATAGTTCACATAACATTGATTTTAGAAATCATAAACTCTTTCTTGGAGAGAGAGAATACACATAATATACTAGGATTGTTAGGTTTGATTATTCTCAATTATCAAACCATAATAATCGTAGGGAGCCATTGAAGAATCGTTCTTCATCAAAGTTTTTCAGTCCGAAGGACCTAGCAATCAAGTTCAAGAATCGTTCTTGAATCCGTTCGAAGTGTGGATCACCGGTAGAGGGTGCTCGTCTTAGCATCTAAATCCAAGGCTTCATATTTCGATCTACAAGGGTTAGTTTCTTTCATCTTCATATTATAAATTATTGAACATAACGGATCTAGGATTTTGGGTTTTATCATGTGTGTCTTCCGCTGCGCATGATTGCACGAAACCCAACACGTACTCCATCGAAATTATTGCGTGGGAAAACCCCATATGAAATTATTTTGGGGAAGTCTCCTTCTTATGAAAACATTAGGGTGTTTGGGTCCTTATGTTATGTTCACTATTCCCGAAGAGATAATGATAAGTTTGCTAGCCGAAGTAGGAGATGTGTGTTTTTAGGGTATCCTTTTGAGAAGAAAGGTTGTTATGTTTATGATCTTGATGAAAATAAGTTGCTTGTTTTGAGAGATGTAGTGTTTGTAGAAAACGAATTTCCTTTTGCTGATAACAAGACCAATTCGGAGGAAACATACACAGATTCAGACTTTTTTCTTTGCAATGATGTAGATGTTTGCGAAGATGACAGTGAATATATGACTGAGCAGTTATTAGCCAAAACATGTCCACGTGGCGAATCCGTAGCCCTCCGCCTCGACTTTTAATATATATAGATTTGTCTACTTTCTATTTTCATGACTTCCGAGATATTGGGCTGCTTTAATAATGGACACTTTTTAATTCTTTTCATTTAACCACCATGTACATTGTCGACAAGTCATTGGCTCGGGCACGGATACTAGTGTCAAACATAAAAGGATGTACCTTTAGTTATTTGTATTCTTTTTCTCAAGCAAGTTATTTGTAAATTAAAAATGTTTTTTTTTTTTTTTTAAATTAGGGAAAGATCGAATCATCTTATTCCAACGCCTCTTTTTTTATATTTTTTTATTCTTTCTGTGACAACCTAACAGTGAGAACAAGGTATTAGGCAAACTTTTGGACCAAACTGAGTACATACGAAACCTACTTGTTAGAGTAATAAACAAGACTTGATAAGAAAAACAAGCAATCACAAGAACACAGATTTACGTGGTTCACCAACTTGGTTACATCCACTGGTGGAGGAAGAATATATTATTAATATGGAGATCACAGATACAAATCACACTAATCTAGTTGCACGAATTATGGTCACAATAATTCTTGACTGTGCAAACCCTAGATCTAGAATTACAGATTTGGATCTTCTGTCCAACTTCTTGAACTATTCTCTAGTTCTAGTTCTAGTTCTAGTTGATAAGTTTACAAGTTGATTATTATGCTAAGGGAATGGTTGTATTTATAGTCACATAAATAACTAAAACCCTAAAAGAAGAATGAATCATATTTCTTGTGTACAAAGTAATTCTATTCTCATTAGGAGACAACTTTCCTAATTCTTGAACAATTCCTTGTACCAATAAGAAACCTAATTAAACTTTAATCCCTGTATCAAAAGGATTTCCTTTCTATTAGAGATAAATCAATTCTATTCTCATAAGGACACCACAATCTTTATTCTTGAATAAATCCTTAATCCCTTTCCAAAAGGAATTCACAATTCTCAGTCCAAGTCCAGGAATTACCGAACTTGTTGCGGATCTATCTTTAACCAATACTCATATTGATTCAAAGGCATATTCCCAACACTAGTCATTTGGAATTGAAATTTAACGAGTTTATAAGATGTTACAATTCCAAAGTTGATAACATAGGTCCTATCTGGATATATGATTTAAGTTTTAGTTTATGGTTAGTTTTATATTCTTTTCGTTCTCTTTCATTCAGGGTTATCACTTACTCGCGAGGAAGTCTTGTGTGAGACGGCCTCACACATGAGATGGATCTTGATGAGAGAAGAAATGAGATTGCCCCGCCCCACTCTTAGGAAGGTAAACCATTTATTCTCTCAACAACAAGATCCGTCTCACGTGTGAGACTGTCTCACACAAGTTTTTGTCCACGTTAACTATATCTATATATCCACCGTCAAAACAATCGGACTGGGCAGCCGTCAATTTGGGTTAGCGGGGCGGGCTCAACCCACCAAAACCCGCCATTTGGTGGGACGGGGGGCAGACCAAATTCTTGGCGAGCTGGAAATATGTCATCCCAACCCACCTTGGGTTGGTGGGCCAAATGGGCCAATCCGAAAATGAAAATTTACCAACTGAATTGATAATAAAATAAGTCCAAAACATGATGTAGATAAATGTATAATGAAGACAATAGACTTTTGGGAGGGGTTATTACCACTACATAAATTACTTATCCAATACATTGATTTTAATTTTAGTAACTTGATTATTTACTTGACACAATTATCCTTATAGATAGTCTACTTATGCTACAAATTTTCTTATCCAATAGAACCACTACATTCTCCAAAATTGTATTTATTTATGTCAATTTTTTTGTTTAATATTAAAAAAATTAATCATGTTTTTCTATAATCATGTTAAAATAAATAAATGAATTATATGCAAGAGATTACTATGAAATAAAATTTATTTGATTTAGATATTTTTATATACAATAAATTATATATTTTTAGTCACCGATTATTTTTTAATTTCCACATATTGTTGTTAGTTTTTGTTCTCAATTAAAGAGAAGAGATAACTACGAAAAATAAAATATAAAATAGCATATAAAGTGATGAAGAAATTAAAAAATTAAGAAATTTGAACAATTTTTCTACGCGAGGTGAATATTTGGATTAATAGCTTTAATCTATGTTTAAAAAAATTGATGCTACTAAGTATAAATAATAGATTTAGTACATAAAGAAAAGTTAAAAGATTTATTTGTTGTAATGATTTTTTTACAATCATGTTAAAATTAATAAATGATTTATATGTAAGAAATTACTATGAAATAAAATTATTTAGATCACTTTTATTATATACAAGAAATTAGATATCTTTATTCTCCTATTTTTGTTTTTAATTTCCACGTATTGTTTTTAGTTTTTGTTATCTCAATTAAAAGAGAAGAGAAAATGAGGAAAATATAAAATAGCAGATAAAGTGATGGAGACATTCAATTTTATTTTTTTAATTATGGTGAATATTTTGATTAATATTTTTACTCTATATTAAAAAACTTGATGCTACTAAGTATGAATAATAGTTTAAGTAAAAAAAACAACAGTTAAAATGATTTATTTGCTATAATGAATTAATTCATAATTAGATAAGGTAAGTATTGGCTTTTGAATTTGAAACAATAAGGTAAGTATTTAATACCTTTCTATATATTTCATCAACTCCTTAAAATAGTAAAGGGTAGTTATGACAAATTAAAAAAAATTGTAGTGGATGAGCAAAAAATCGTAGTGGCATTAGCCATTCCCTAGAGTTTTTAGTATATTATTATTGACACAACAGCTCAAAATTCATTATACATTGATAAACTAGACATATTTATTCATCGTATTATAAAGGAAGGAGGGGGACTCTTAATTTCATAAACTAGGAACATAGTAATGCACAAATTAGACACAACAATGATATCACATCCCTAAAATAAATTGGATCCATACATGAGTTGCAGAAAGTATAGCTAGACATACAAGTATGCATTAGGGGTGGTAATGGTTCGGCTTAGCTCGGTTTGGGGTAATTTAGGAGCCAAACCGCTATACATCGGTTTGGAGAAATCCCAAACCGAGCTGAGCTAAACCATCACGGTTCGGCTTGCTCGATTTGAACCACGGTTTGAATCCAAATACAACTCCTGGTATTCCTCCATACCATGAAAATACTTGTTGAAAATAACCATCTCTACTCAAGAGTGTCAATCACTATATTAGGAAGGAACTTGTGAGCTAGAAAAATTATTAAAGAAGATGGCTGCAATATAGCCAAATATTCAACATCAAGTCCTAAAAAATTGTCAATCCAAAATATAACATATGTTCCCTGTTATAAAGAGTAAAAGAACATTCCCCACTAAGTATCTTCCCCAAAAGTAAACTTAATGAGGACATGAAATATGGAAATAAAATCTGAGATGGAATTCTAGCATATTTAGAACCTCAAGCAGGCAACATTTCTAGCAAATAATCAACCTGAAAAAGGTTCAGATATAAAAGACTAAACCAACTAAACTTAATCAATGGTCTATAATATGGCTCACCGGTTCAGCTAGCTCGGTTTAATGACTCGGCTCCACGGTTCAGCTTAACGGCTCAGCTTTACGGTTCGGCTCGTGGTTCGGCTCGGCTCGGTTCGACTTGAAGGGTCAAACCGTGAGCCAAACCGAACCGAGTGGTTTACTAATTTTCGAAACTGAGCTGAACCGCATAAGTTTAAAAACTGAGCTAAACCGCACGGTTTGGCTCGGCTCGGTTCCGAACCGCGGTTTGAGCGAAACCATTTCCACCCCTAGTATGCATAAGAGAAGGGAAGAGAATAAATATTACATGGTGGCCGATAGAGGTGTGGCAGTCGGCCGGCATGCGGGCCGAACAGGCTAGCCCGCCCCAAACCCGCCTTGGCCCGTACCCAAATGGGTTGGCCCAAATTAGCCCTCTCCTTTTTGGGTTAGTGATTGTGAAACTCAACCCACTCCTTTTGTATGGCGGGGCGGGCTAGACAGACGAGCTCAACCCAAATTGACGGCTCTAACTATATATTGTCCGACTCACCTCTTTTCCTGGTCATTAATTTATATTTTAGCAGGTGTATAATTATCAAGACAAAAACTTGTATGAGAACATCATGACCAGTCTTATGAGACGGGTCATTTTTGACCCATGCCCCGGACCGGATCCATGACCCACAGGCCAAAAAAAAATTGTTTTTTTTATTTTTTTATATTGTTATTTATTTTTTATATTTTTTTTCGGTTTGTCAAAAGTAATAGTTACTATAACTAAATGTAACAAACGTGTTACTTATATGTAACAGTTTGTATACATAAAAGTAATATATATATGTATATACAGAAAAGTCACGTTTTTTTTTTTTTATGTTTTCTTTGTTTGCCAAAAGTAATACTTATTACAACTAAAATTTAACGAACGTGTTACTTATATGTAACAGTGTTTATACATAATTGTAACACATATGTATAGAAAAGTAATAATTCAAATATTTACACTTTAGAACTAAAAACACTTGTGTTAGTAACATTGTGAGAATAAGAAAGTAACAATTTTTATAAACAAATGTTACATTTTACTTGTATAATAACATTGTAAAACAATTATGTTTGCTTGTATAATAGTATATCTATATGTTTTCAAATAATAAGTTACAATGGGTTCAATTTATCATGATACATGTAAAAGTATTACATTATCTATAGAAACCTGTTACAATTTCATCTACTAAAGTGTTACATTTACTTGTACAAATAATTACATTCATGTATATAAGTTGTTATTTTTCAAATGTTACTTTCTTTTAAAAAAATAAAATCAAAATACTAAAAAATAAATAATATTCTGGAAAAACACTATTAAATTTCAGTATAACGATAATTACATTTAGTTATTGTTAGTGTTACACGTATTTATAGTTAGTATTACAGTTGAAAGATGAGTAAAATGGTTTTTTTTTTTGTAAAACTGGTGTTACACGTATTTATAGTTAGTATTACAGTTGAAAGATGAGTAAAATGAGCTATTTTTATTTTTTTTTGTAAAACTGGTGTTACGTTTACTTATAAACAATGTTACTTTATAAGTAACACAGTTGTTACATTTAGTTGTACTAAGTATTACTTTTGGCAAACGAAAAAAACAGTCAAAAAAATATATATAAAAAAAACGTATTTTTTTCTTGGAAAAAAAATTGGGCCAATGAGTCACTGCCACGTGGCAGATTTTGAGTGGAGCATGGGTTGGGATCCTACGCTTAGCGGAGAATGTTGTACACGGGTCATGGATCGACCCGTCTCTTCTATGAGACGGATCTAGGTGTTCTCACAAGAGACCACCTCAATTATCAATGGTCTTTTAAAAATTTCTCCCCCTCCCATATCTTCACTTTCGGGGGAACGTAGACTTATCTATATATATATATATATATATCCTGTTTATAGCCTAATAATTACAAATTCGAAAAATAAGCTATAAAATTAGTGAATCCAAACAATGCAATATAATTTATTTGTTTTTTAGCAAAACAATAAATTAAAAAAGGTAAACTCATTATTATCACATTTCATTAGTGATCCCATTCCATTATGTCGCTTGATTTTTTTATTTTTTTTATCAAATCTTTCATAATTAAGTCCTTTTACTTTATTAAATATTTGGACTACAAATGTGCAAGTATTTAAATATAAAGAAATAAAGGAAGAAACAAGAAACATGGTCTAACATTTTTTATAGAGATGGAAGTAATAAAAATGATGACACACATCTAACTTTAAAGTTAAACATAAAACTTTAAAATCAATTGTAGTTCCCATGCAGACATCTACTCCCTCGTCCCACTCGATTTATGATAAATTTTCATTTTGGGTGTCCCATTCAAATTAAGACAACCCAAAAATGGAAATGTTTTATTTAATGGGACCCACATTCACACTCACAACAACTTTCCACTCATTATTCTCTACCTCACTTTCTCTCTCCTACTTTACTTTTCATACTCACAATACCTACTCCACTAACACTTTTTCCTTAATCCCTGTGCCCAACCCAAAAATCCTAATTCGGGTGGGACGGATGGAGTATAATGTAAAAGTTACTCTCTCCTTTTTAATCATAGTGCCTTAACACACAAAACAGGCAGTTGGAATAGTTCATCTGATTATATTCATATGTTTCTTATATTTGATGATTATATATTGAATGCTAGAAGAAAGCATTTTTTTTTTTTTTTTTTTTTTTTGGAGAATAGAAGAACGTAGTTGTAGCAAACAGAGGTTATTTTTTCATCCGCCTCATAGCAATCAAGCATGTGATAAAGTACGATTGAAGTAACGCGCAGTAATGAACGGATGAGATACGAGCCATCAGTGAAATGTTTGAAATAATTAACCCAACTAATATGCCCTTTTGGGATAATACTTTGAAGCTCTATTTTTTTTTTTTTTTGCACCCAAATTGAGTTGCTAAATGAATTTAAGAACACAATTTAAAAAAAAAAAAAAAAATCAATTAAGGACGTGGGCAATGGAGCATTATTATTTAGGATAGTGATGGAAGTTGTAATTCATTCTCAAGTTGTTGGGTAGACATAAGTTTGGTAAACCCTCCTATTGTTTCATAATCAATAGTACTGAAATAAAAATGGAATTGTCAAACTTTATTTATTTCTAATTAATTGTGCAATCTGCGATTGGCGTTATTTTTGGTTTTATTTATCCCACTTGCAATTTCTATAATTTAGTTTCAAATAATTAGGTTTGAATATGAAGGTCTACCAAGAAAGAAAGAGTTGGTCGATTATTCCAAGAGCCAAAGAAGACCCACGTCTTTTTTTCTCGTCATATCCTAAATAAATGCTCTCTCCGTCCAATTTGAAGCTTCACCTTTTACCTAAATGAGTGTCCCGTTAGTTAAATGCTTCATCCTTTATTAAAATGGTAAAAAATATATGAGCTCCACTTGTCAACCACACTCACTTCTTCCTCTCACATACTTAAACTGTGAGTCCTACTTGTCATATTCACTAATTTCCCCCCTCACACATTTAAATTGTAAGCACCACTTGTCATATTCACTAATTTCCTCCCTCTCACAACCCTTCTTACACATTATTTTTCTTAATTTGTATGCACTCACCAACATGGTGAAGCTTCAAATGAAACGATAGGAGTATACAATTATCGTTCAACAATAAATTTTCGGTCGCTTTTTAGAAGTTATTAAATTCCCATCATAGTATAAAAAGTTCTAATTCACAATTAAGCTCATTAATAATGAAATTATTAAAGGCTTTTATGTACATATATACATTAAACATGCTTATGTTAACATTTTTAAATGTTCTTTAAAATAGAATTTGGGCATTCTAATATATATTCACAATAAGTATAACATTCTTAATATAAAAAGCAATTTCGGTGCAACTTTATCATTGACACAATTAATATTAAATAACTAAATTATAAAATGGTTTTTAAAATTAATAACGTACATTGAAAACTTAAAACAACAACGCACTAGACACGCTCCCTCCCCTTTCAAACAGTTGACTTCATTAGATACCCCTAATAAATAACCTCGTCTTAGATTTTTTTTATTTTTTTTTAGCGATGCTAGGGGAACAAAATAAAGTCAAAAAATCTTATTCACAACATGAGGTGGCGATATTTTATTGGTTGCATCGATAATGGACCAGCCACACTTTAATTAAAAACACCAATAAACTTATTACACTTAAAATTTTGTGAACAAGTTTTTGTAACTTTTTTGTGCTCCTACTATTATTCTTTATTTATTTTTTCATTTGTTCTCTTTTTTGGTTAAGACTTTAGAAGAAGGGATATGCTTGGTGGCCTTTTGGTTAGAAAATCCTCCATCTCTCACGTCTTAAAACATTTATTTGACGAGCATTTAATCTCAGTCTATTATTTCGAGCTAGAAGGTTTATATTTAAAATAAATATTGATTGGCTTGCACATCTTGACTTGTGGTTTAACTCTCACAATTTCGGTTTTTGACGCAGCTATGACATCTGTATTTTCGAACTAAACTAGCCCCAAATTTAAAAAAATTAATCTGGTTGCAAGAAATTCTGTTGCAGCGTGAAAGAAAAAGCTAACACAAATATGAATGAGAATGTGAAAATTACAACACAATAAGTTTAATTTGTCATAACATTTAAATGACGTGAACAAGAATGAGAATACAATTGATGTAGCGATGTGAATAGGAAACGGGATCCTTTTCAAACTCACCCTTTTGGGTACTGGCATGCAAAGGTTTGAATCCTTTTACTCCAAATTATGAACAATCATAATCAACCATCGACTCTTATGTGAAATAAAAAGAATAGACCACCAATCTGGAGTGGATTTTAAATCATATTAAAAAGACATCGCTCCGATCGTGGATATGAATGGAGAAAAATGCAACATTATTTTCAGATTTATTTTTTCAACTTCAAAATCTCAAGATATTGCATATTAAAGTTATTGGAGGATTTTTCTTTCAAATACACCACATGGTAGACGCTCGTGACACATGCTTACTTGGTTGGACTTGGATCTGAGCAGACGGAGCAGGTATAACCCGTGAGTGATCTGTCTCACCTTGTGAGACGATCTCACAAAAGTTTTTGCCTAATATTTCTTTTCTTCATCAACTATTGGCAAATAAATAAGTGAATGCACCTTCACCAAATTGAATAGGCCTTTAATCCTAGCCGGATGAGTCTATATGAACATGTTGCACCAAATAAAAGGGCAAATTGCAGATTGGTGACCTGAGTTTGTTTCATGTTTGCAATCCCCAACCCGAGTTTTTAATTGTGGCAATCAGGCACCTAAGTTTGTCAATTTTTTGCAATGTGGTGAATAAACTAACATTTTGTTAATTTTTTGACGGACATGTTGCCATGTGCATCGCACGTGACATTTTTAAAGGGAAAATCTGTCATATTTTTAAGGGCGTGAAATGCACGTGTTTTATCCTTAATCGATCTGAGAAATCAAAGTCAGAAAAAAAATAAAAAATTAGAACCCAGAAACCATCCTTTCCCATTTTCGTCGGCAACGCCATTTTTTCCGGCCGATTGGCGTGGTCGTGGTCCCCTTCACCCACCACCCTTACTCTATAATCTACCCTAACCAGATCCGCCTTATTCTATCTGAGAAATCAAATTCAGAAAAGAAAAGAAAAAAATAGAACCCAGAAACCATCCTTTCCCATTTTCGCCGGTGACGCCATTTTTTTCCGGCCGATCGGCGTGGTCGTGGTCCCCTTCACCCACCACCCTTACTCTATAGTCTACCCTAACCAGATCCGCCTTATTCTATCTGAGAAATCAAATTCAGAAAAAAAAAAAAAAAAAAAAAAATAGAACCCAGAAACCATCCTTTCCCATTTTCGCCAGCGACGCCATTTTTTCCGGCCGATCGGCGTGGTCGTGATCCCCTTCACCCACCACCCTTACTCTATAATCTACCCCAACCAGATCCGCCTCATTCTATCTTAGAAATCAAATTCAGAAACTATGCGTAGAAAAAAAAAAAAGAAAGAAAGAAAGAAAGAAGCAAACTCAGAAACTTAGAATCCATAAACCATCCTTTACCATTTTCGCCGGAGACGCCATCTTTTCCGTCAGATCTGGGTTTGAAATCTTTAGTTTGACTCCTTCTCTCTTTCTTTCTAGATATGATTTTGAAATCAAATCAAAATTTGAGGTTGTTTGGGTTTGAGAATGGAGAGAGTTAGAAAGTGAATGAGACTAAATGGCTTTGTTGGGGTTGTGAATGGAGATTTGGGGTTGGGAAATTGAGGGAGACGGTGGTAGTGATGGTGAGGATGGTGATGGTGGTGGTGCTAGGGTGTAAGAGATGGTTGATTTTTTTTTATTCTTCCTTTTATTTTAAACAAATTGCAGTTGACCCCTTCAGTAAACACTTGCCTTGCACAACCTCTAGTAATTGACAAGATTGCCCTTCTCAAAGGTCATGTGCGAAGCACATGTGTTTCGGTCGGTCAAAAAATTAACAAAATGTTAGTTTATTCACCACATTGCAAAAATTTGACAAACTTAGGTGCCTGATTGCCACAATTAAAAACTCGGATTGGGGATTGCAAACATGAAACAAACTCAAGTCACCAATATGCAATTTGCCCCAAATAAAATGCACGGTTTTCCGAGTTAGCGATTATATTTTCCTTTTTCACTCTCTTTCTTTCTTGATTTGATGACATATCTTTTCCTTACTCTTTTTTCATGCAATTAGTAAAAATATCACTAAAAATTAGGTATTCCGTCTGCTGACAAACTATCGAACCAAATGGAAAGACTGCAAATTGAAAAATTCAAAATCCTTCATATTTTTACACCATTTTTTTGGATAATTACAAAACTTTCCACTACCATCAGATTTAAAGAAGTCCACACGTCTCAACTATGGACCCTACCACAGGGCAGTATATCTTTATTTATAAAAGCTCAATAACTACTCTGCATTCACACCCACCATAAGAATACCAAAAGGGGTCAGGGACAAACGTGGAAAGAGAAATAAAGAAAGAGAGAAAAATGGAGGAAAAGTAAAGAGAGAAAAATAAATACTAAGATCAAAACAGAGTAAGAGTCAATAGTTTTGAAATTCAACCGCTCCCCAATTCTTCCATCTCCTTTCCACCCAAATTCCATAAAATTACCAAACCTACATCTCAAATCCCTTCCTCTTCAATACCCATATCTCAATTTCTTCAATCTCGTCAAATATTTCTCTCAATCAGAACGGTTGATTGCTCTGTTTTTCAGTAATATAGTTTTCTTCATGTTTTCGACTTTTTCAACCTTCTTAATTTTGAATTTGGCCGTGTTCTGATCAGTTGAATTTTGTTTTATTGATTGAATCAGAATTTCAGTTAGCTCCTCCCCATATCTTGGTGCCAGATTTTTGAATTTGGAGCTGTAATTCCTGTTTGGGTTATTAAATTGAGGGGAAAATTCAAACATGGGAATTCAAAAAGACAGGATAAGGCTCAAGGTCGGAGGTAAGATCTTCGAAACAACATCCACAACCCTAGCAATCGCCGGCCGGAACTCTCTATTCGGACCCATGTTTGATGAAAACTGGAACCTCCAACCAAACTCCACCACCACCACCGAACACTTCATTGATCGGAACCCAGATTGCTTTTCCGTTCTATTAGACCTTCTACGAACAGGGGAGCTTTATATTCCCCCAAACATCCCGGAAAAACTCCTCTACCGAGAAGCCCTGTTTTACGGCCTACTAGACCATGTCCGGGCGGCCAAATGGGGTCCGTTCGACGGAAACCGTCTCCGGGCATCAAAGTCCGTTACAGGCCGAGCTCCCGGCGATGGAACCGCCATCAGAGCCTCCCCTGACGGCGGCTGCTGTGTGGCACATGGCAGCATGGTCCACATTTATGACTGGATGTTAGAAGAACACCCAACAATGAACCTTGATTACCAGCGAGTCAACGATGCCGGCTGGGTCGACTCGACGAGTCTGGTGATCAGCACGTGCGAGCGGCTCGGGCGGGGCGATGGAGGGATGGGCTTGTTCAATTCATCAACAGGGGAGTTAAGGTACAAGTTTCATGTCAGCCATGAAAATGCTGTTAAGAGTTATACTGCTGGTGCATTGAGTTTTAGTGAGGATTATAAGATATTTTCTAGTTGTAAAGGTAGGAGTAATGAGTATGGAATTGGTGTTTGGGACCAAAACACAGGTCAACAAGTTGACTTTTTCTATGAGCCATCTGGATGGTCACTTGGTGATGCTGACAAGGTACAATGGTTAAATGGTACAAATTGTTTGTTAGTTGCAACTTTGTTTCCTAGGAAGGATAACTGTTACATTAGTTTGTTGGATTTTAGGTCAAAGAACATGGTTTGGTCTTGGTCGGATATGTGGTCCGGTCCGGTAGCCGGAGATGATCGGTTATCGGATGAGAGACGGGTTCGAGACGCCATAGCTATGGAAGAGAACAATGCTATATGTGTTGTGAATGAGTTTGAGGATTTAGGGTTTATGGATTTGAGGAGTAATCACGGGAGTGTGAGGTGGAGCTCGAGAAGTAGGTTAATGAAAGGGAAAATGCCCGATGAACCATGTTATCCTAAACTAGCGTTGCACGAAGGGCAATTGTTCTCGTCAATGAATGATAGTATATCGGTGTTTTGTGGTCCGGATTGGGTGTTGACATCGAGGTTGAGGAGGAGTTACGGTGGCTCGATTTGTGATTTCTCGATTGGTGGTGATAGACTTTTTGCACTTCATAGTGAGGAAAACGTGTTTGATATATGGGAGACTCCGCCACCACCTATTATGTGAACCAAGTCTGATCTAGCTACAACGTTGCAACAAATCTGTCGATTGTCGATTATAGATAAAGAAAATGTGTTTGATATATGGGTTGTTATGTTCAATTTTGTTCTAAATGTTTATAGATAAGGAAAGGAAGAGTGTTTTAGTATTGAAATGTGATTGGTTAACAACCATGATTTTGAAACATGGGTTCTTCATTCTAGTAGCCATTATGGACCATTATAAGGGTTTGAAGATAGAGTTGGTTGGATCACTTTTTGGGACCACTCTCCATGATGAAGAAAGGGTGTACATGAGTTTCCTTTCCCTTTTATTAGCAAAACCCCATCTATTTTCACTTTACCAAACATGATTCTTCTCCATGTGCATGTTTACCAGCTTGCTTCCTTTTTTGCTGGTGTGTGTTTGTGTTAGATGGTTCCAAAACAACTAAAGTTGCTAAACTGATTTTGCAAGTTCATCAGCACCAAGTTGGTGGCTCCTTTTGAGAAAATTTTAGGGGAAACCAGTTCCTCCATAAGTTATAAAAAGTCCCGTTTTATAGGGTTTAAGATTTAGGGTTTAGGGTTTAATAGTTAAAAACAGGACTTTTTATAACTTATGGAGGAACTAGTTTCCCCCAAAAACACACTCACTTCTTTTTGCTTTAGTTTCTAGTGGGTTTGATACCTAATCCACCCGGCGGCACATTTGGTGATGCACGCAGCGGCAAATTTGTTGCTATACTGCAACTCTTTTGGATACAGGCGACATAAATTAAATGGGTCAAAAAAGCCTCTTATCAAGTCTCACATATAATTCATTTAATCTATGTCGCCCGTATCTGAAAGAGACAAATGTGACATTTTTATATGGTTCTAGTGGGTTTGAAAAGGAGTTTTTGTAAGTTCATTGGCACCAAGTTGGCCAAACCACCTCCTATTAAGAAAAATATGGACAAGTTAGGTGCTTCTTCTGGGTGTACTCATTGGTGTTTGGTGTAAGTACTAAGTAGAGGTCTTCTGGAAGAATTTTTCGGTTTTTCTAGGGTTTGATCTAGGTGTTTTTTTGGTGCCAGCAATTTTTTTTTTTTAATAAAACAGTAATGATTATAAATTTGTTGGACCGACTAGAAAACAGATTTTTAGAACACATCAAAAAAAAAAAAAAAATGCAGAAAAATCACACTACTATTCAATAAATTTTATTAAATTGCTTTTGCTACCAGTGAAACCTGGTGCAAAGCATCCTTCTTTTAAGGGTTTCTTTGATTTCTTCAATGTGACATATTCTATAAAATTACCGGGCCAGATCTCAATAAACTTGCACCCAATTATTGGCGACAATATAAAATATATTTACATAAATACTCCCTCCCGTCCCAGAAAGATAGTCCACATTTTTTCGTTGTTACTACGAGAGAACTTTGAGCAGTTATTAATGCTACTTATAATTATGTTAATGTGAATCTAAAAATTGATATTAATAGTATTTATAATGGTGTATTAGAACAATTTCAAAAATTTCATTAGAATAATTAAAAGTATCCTTAATTAATACTCAAAGTTCCTTCGTAAAACCCATGAAAATAGGGGGACTATCATTCTAGGACAGAGTGAGTACATGATTGGCGCAAGTTTAATGCTCCATCCGTCCCGAAAATATAATCCCAAACAACATTTAAGGTCAACTCAATTAGACTTTGATCAAAATTCTACATAAATTTGATAACCCTCATGAAATTTTTTAAAAAATGTTATTGATCCATTATAAACAATAGTATCAATAACATTTTTTTAAAATTTCACGAGGACCATCAAAGTTATTGAAACTTTGGTCAAGTTCAATTGCGTAAATGTCAAATGGGATTATTTTTCTGGGACGGAGGGAGTGCCTGTTCATGCACGGCCAAATGTCAGCCGTGGTTTATTCCAATGAACAAAGACTTAAAATATGCCCGCAAACAAGCTTCAGAAACTTAAGATATCTGACAGTAGGCCAATTTTTACAAACACCAAGTATGCAGTTCCAGCATATATTAATCTAAATAGGAACAAGGAAAATATAAATTAAAACTCCGTTTAGATCGACTCGTCTACTAGGAGACACATGTTGGGTTTTCATTCAACGACAAATTCGCTAAAAACAAGGTTATGAACTACAACGAAGCTTCTCTAATGGGTTTCAACATTCAACTGATTAGAGTATTTTATGAGGACAAAAATAGGCTCACGAATGCGTCAAGACAATATAAGCCACATTGGGATGAGGATAGAACTAAGTTGACTTTAAGATCACAAATATGAATGAGAATGAATCGAGAGGAGAGGTTGACCTTTTCTGGAGCTCGCGAATGGATTGGATCACGCATAATCAGGCATTACTTTCCTTAGGAATGAGATAGGTTGGGAAGCATCAGGGGTGACTTTGTCAAAAGGGATATAATTTTGCTCCTTGTTATAGACGTGGCATACTGTCAGTATTGTCTTCATCAAACGCCAATTCCATGTTGCCTCGTTCATATGCTGTTGATAGAAGAAAATTCGAAAGTCGGTTAATATAGTAATTTAGTAAGCATTTTGATTTGGATTTACACTGTTGGTAAGCATAAAAGTCGGTTTTGGGGGAAGTACTCCCTCTGCCCCCAAAATAAATGTCTGTTTTCATGAAAATTTTGTCCCAAATATAATGATTTAACCAATACTTTTTCATTTTCATTTTCATTATATACTTGAAAAAAAATAACGTTTAAAAGTGTATAGCAGGGATATTTTTACATTTTCGCTACCACATTTTCTCAAATGTAGAGTACCTCTTAAATGAAATATAGACTTTCATTTTGGGACGGAGAGAGTTTGTAAGCACTATAAATCTATGTGTAGAGTTGTAATCATACCTTTCCCCAGTTCTCCTGGAGAGACTGATGAGCTGCTCGTAAATTGTAGTTTGGTATCTTGGATGAAATGTGGTGGGGGATGTGGACATTGATATCGTGGCATAGAATCTCTATCCTGTTCAGCACAAACAAACTCGTTTCAAATTCCAAACAGGGCATAATAAACAATGTCAAATGCAAAAGGTGGGAAACAATAAGGTTTACTTCCGAAAACAGTGTGGAGCTTCAGACTTTGTTTTGGTCAATTCTTCTTGTTTTTGTTATTAATATTATTTCGATAGCAATAATTTATGTGGCTTACGTTATTTATACTTGTTCCTCAACTATATCAAGAAAATAACATAATACTCCTATATCAAAAGAAAAAAGTCAAAGAGAAAAGTAAGGAGTGGAGAAAATACCAGCGAGGGTAATCACAGTGAACTGTGCCGGTAAGTTGAGCTTGAGCTGCATTCCACTCATCTGATGATTTAAAAGGTATGTGAGGAGCCGTGTGATGGACCATAGTGAAAGTACTCATCTGAAATGAAATGCACAAGAAACCAAAAAATATTACTCTTATTATATATTATAAATAATACTCGTATTAATCTAAAGATGACAGGAAATAGATCTATTACCCAAAAATGATAAACCAACCACGGCATTAACCAATAGTTGATCCATCCTGTGACCCCGGTCTGATAAATAATCAACGGCCAACCAATTGCCATGAATGCAATTACGCAGCCCAAGCTTATTTTCACCCTTTTAACTTCATTTGATCTGAACGTGTTCAGATTAAAATGCTTAACCACCCTATCACAAATTTAAATTTGGTCAGATACAAACATAGCAACAAGAAAATCATATTTCACTATCTACAGATCCTGAAAGATTGATTAGACCATTGCAAAAGAAAAAACTTACTCTCTTTGTCCCAAAATGAATGACCATTTTTAGAAAACTATTGTTCCTAAATGAACGACCTTTTTGCAAAAAAAACTAACTTTGTCCCTAAATTTTTTTTTTTGTCAAAAAAAATAATAATATATATCTCTATTCATTATATACTTGCAAAATTAGAAGTTTAGAAAGCAGATAGCAAAGATTTTCATACACTTTTGTTACTAAAATTCACATAAGGTTGAATTTCTTATATTTATCAAAATGGAAAAAGGACATTCATTTTGGGACGGAGGGAGTAATTATTTATCTATTGAAGCATACCAATGAGCTATTGACGCCCAAGGCCGTAAAGGGCCATATGCCCATACAAGTGCCTTCCGTAAAATAGGGTTAGATTCCAACTCCTCCTTTTCAATAGGCAGCCAAGCAGTATCTTCAATCAACCTGAAATGCAGAAGAATCATTATAATAAATAAGAAGAGGCAAAGTTCTAATGATGGAGAAGATAAGCTGAAGTTTAAAGTGCTTGGAGTCCCAGAGCAAAGCCATTAGAAACAGAGTGATATTCAGACTGCCCGCAATTCTTCAAGGAAAATGTATTACTAAGTAGCATACTTCAGAGAGCACTCCAATAAACTATTTGGTTCAATGTGCATTCCAATTAAAAAAAAAATCCATTTCGGACTTAAATTTTCGACATACTCCCTCCGTCCCATTTTAAACTTCAAAAAAATAGTTAGGTACAAATAATTATGAAAAAGGTGATGTCTTGTGAGTGTAGATGGTTTGGTAGGAGAGAGAAAGTGGGGTAGGGAATAATTAGTGGATAATTGTTGTGAGTATGACATATGGGGTCCACAAATAAATAAGTATAAAAAAGTTTCCTTTTTAGGTTTTGAAGTTTAAAATGGGACAACCAAAATGGAAATTTTTTAAGTTTAAAATGGGACGGATGGAGTATATGATTATACAGAGCAAATGTCTTATTGACACTAATTCTTTTACTTTTTACCTCAGGATTCTGGAAGACCATATGTTTGTTGAACATAAGGTCCTCAGTCCTCACTACAAAAATCAATACTCCCTCCGTCCCACCTCACTTGAGACCTAAGAGGTGGGCACGATGACTAAGGAAAAAGAATAAACTAAGGAAAATGTGTGGTAGAAAATGAGGAGAGAGAATGAGTGGGGTTAAAAGTAGGTTGATTGAATAAATTGTGTGGTGGAAAATGAAGAGAGAGAATGAGTGAGTGGGGTAGATTAAATATAAAATTATAAAAGGATGACCATTTTGGGGAGTCTCAAGTGAAGTGGGACGGCCCAAAATAGAAATAAGTCTCAAGTGAGGTGGGACGGAGGGAGTATACAATAAGGGATCAGCATTACACAACTCAAGTCTTGATCCTACATTTATTTCATTCCATATTCTGTATATTTAGCTACCAATCCAATTGAAAATGATAAAAGGATGCATATGTAATCAAGATACAAGGTAACGGTCTTCGTGCTTGACATTTCTCCGCATCATACTAAATGAATGATATTGTGGCATGAAGAAAATTATCATTCGGTTCTATGTTATTTGTGCTCTCATGGAAGGAAATTGTAGTAACATATCATGGAAGGGAACTGTCACTGTTGCATACTAAGCGACACTAAGTGACTGATATCTGCGTTAGGATAAACATAATATATTAACAGAAAGCATTGATTATAGACAATCATATTACATTAATTAAAAGGATTGAATTTCACAAACATGAATAAAGTAGTGATACGGGACTTACATGTTCGTTTTTGCATGATGCCGATCATGCTTAAAACGCCATGGCTCATATGGGTATATCAACGGCAAAAAGGCTAGAGTTCCAACAATGTCTTCCACTAATTTGTTCTTCGAGAATGATTTATGGGCACAATCATGGCCTATAACAAAGAACTTCAAGGATACATGGAAAAAACAAAGAGTTGGACAATTATTCATTAAGTTGCAGTATAAACTAAGGCTCCATCGTGAAACTGTGATAAGAAGGAAATGAAAGAAAAGTACACAATATATCATTATTTCCTCTTATTGAGTTTGAAAAGTACAAGAGAGAGAGAGAGAGTGAGAAACTTTGAGAATATTAATCCGCAAAGGACAGAATAGGCGGAAGGTGAAATAAACAGTTTGAGAGCGCGAAGTTTTTTCTTCTCACGTTCATATTGGAAAGGCAAAAAAACTTTGGAGGAACAAAAACAATTTCTTCAAAGATGAATATTATCAGTGCCTTCTCATATCTCTTGCTGCATTATCTCCGGGTACCAGAGCAGAGAAAAAAAAGTTGTATATAACAAAAAGGTGAAGGAAAATCTTCCAACAAACGTAAGAGCTTACCCCTGTTGCTGCAGTTCCCGTCCACGCCCAAGCCAGAGGAAGCAGATACCATGGAGATTGGGACGTCATGTAAAGGCCTAATGCATAGGAAGATACAGATATCAAGACAGACTTCCATGCTTTCACATCATCGATCTCAAACACCTGGAAAGCCAAAAATATTATAGGGGCAAGAAGATTAGCAAAGCCAGATAGATGACTAACACACCTATAAGAAGACTTGGGGTTGTGAGAAAAAGGAATTAAACTGGAAAAATAACCCATAACATTACAAAGGCCAGATTTCAATCATTCAGTTCAATATCCGAAAACACAAAGCAAATAGGGGAGAGTTTCCAGTTGGAGTCTTCGAGATTCGACTCTAAAAAATTCCCATGCAGTGTATATCATGTGCTTTACAGCCCACAGCCTTCTCTCATGACACGGATTAACTTTTGAACCAAATGGAAAACTTCAAACACTGCTTTGGAAATTTTACAATCTAATTTGGTTAAGAGATTGCTACGTAGGCATAGCACCTGCAACTGAAAATGATGATTTGACAAATAGTATGTTCGATTGTGTTATATAGGCATGCATAAATTATGTATGTGGCATGTTAGTGTGTACATATGAGTAGCATAAGTAAATTGCACACATCTCCATGCCTGCATCATATACGAACTACCTCAATCATTGTTTGCCATTTGAATCCTGAAAAGTTAAAACAGTTTACGGTTCTGGAAGGTAAGTACCTTTTTGGGGAGTGAATCAATGATGTTCTTCAATGTAACAGTTTCGGGAAGTGGTTCTGCAATTTGTCTAAAACCGTAATTTTCACATAATTGTTTCCTGTACTCTGCACTGTCTGCTGTAGATGGCTCAATGGGAACCGCTACAGCTCTTATAGCTTTATTCTTTCTTAAAGGAACCGAGTATCTTTCATGCTTGAGCTTTCTCAATGAAATACTTCTCCACTTCAAATGATATGAATCTGTCTATCATAGGAAGCATTATGAGGTGCCCAAAAAGTAAGCGGATTTTGCCCTTAAGAAACAACCAAGTGAATGATATAGAACCCCAAGCCCAAACAAGAAAAACCCCAACAAAAACAGCAATAGTATGGATATGTGTGCTATGCGCATTGGATGCTGAGACATCTTAAATATTTGTAACGTGGTATAGAATAGCTCAATGATGTATCCAGATGTAGTATGGAACTACGGATCAAAGCTTGACATAAATAGTACTCCATCTGTCCCAGAGTAAGAGTCCTACTTTCTATTTTGGTACGTCCCAAAGTAAGAGTCCCTTTCCCAAAATGTCAAATGATGGGAAAGGATGAATAGTGTTTTGGACCACTTTATCCTTCTAATGCTTCTATAATTACAAAAAATACCAACACTTACAAGTTACTTTTTGCCCACATGCATTATGAATAGTGTTTTGGACAATTATATCCTCAACCCACTTACAATGTTTACCCTTTTTCTATTGTTTCCTTAATAAGCATGTCCAACCAATGTAGGACTCTTACTCTGGGACGGAGAGAGTATATATTTTCAAACAACAGACATTTCAATTGAAAGAACAAAATGTAGAGTCTAACTTTACAGTCCCAATCACTTGGAGTCATTCCACCATTCAATTGATCCAAAAAAAAACTCATCATACACACGGCAAGTATCTTCTTTTTCTTACTTACGTCCATGTCAATTTTGGTGCTTATTTTCCCTATTTCTAGACTGGTTGGTTGATGTTGATAGACACACACTTCCTAACGAGTGAACTAAGCAGTCTACCTAGTTGGGTCTGAACCATATTCTATGAGCTTCCCTCATTTATTTGCCCGTTTGTCATCACCTAATTAACTATAGACCTCCACATTAATTAATAGGAATCACCTTATGCAGGAGGCTGCTAGGAGTGGCTTTGTCAAACCCCGCAACTAAAACCATGAACTAAGCCGTAGCCAATATCATAAAATGTTGGCCATACACAAATTTAAAAAGCGTCATGAGTAACAACGGTCAAATTTATGCGTCTCTGTGGTGTACTGGCATTACTTGCAGGATTTGGAATAAACACTCTGATTTACACACCTAACCCAGTACCCAGATATGGGGAAATCCATAGTTGTCAATGTGCTAACTGTCAGTGAGCCTTATTTTTCCTAATTTAACCAGCTAAGACCACTTCCACAACCAGCATAGGCGCATGAATAGCCTCATCTTAAGAAGACCGAGCGCAAATTCCACACGCAACCAACCAAATAACAAAAAGAAGGAAATTGGAAGTTTTAAACAAAAAAAAAAAAAAAAAAGTTTAAGCACGTTCAAATGTCGAACTGGAGTTAAAAACGATGATAAACAGTTAAGACAACCCAAATTGTAAAATGGAGTAGGTAAATTGAAGTAAAAACAAGCCAATTTAGATAGAGACAGACAAGCATACCCGGAATACTAAGTGGAGCAAATCTCCGGCATTGAATCGGGCTATGTTGGGGACCCTGTGAAAACAAAATTATACCCATTAAGAACCTTCAAAAACAGGGCAAGTGGCTAGAGAGAGAGAGAGAGAGTTGATACCGTGAAAAGGAAGGTGGAATTAGAAAGCCTGCACACCGCCATGGTTGTGCAGAGATTGGAAATGAAGATAAGAGGTGCCTGGACCTTAGAGCCGGCCAAATTTGACGGCGGGGGTTTGCCCTGGCGTCTGGTTGAATTGGAAGCGGAAGCGGGAATTCAATTTTAACCAGAAAGAAAATATTGGCTTACCCGAATTCTTTCAGGAGCACAACCACAGTGTGGATGAAATGCATTTGGGGCCCCGTTGTACGCTCACTGCCACCAACACCAATCATATGCAATTTTTTTTTTTTTTGGGTGAGTTTTTTTTTTTCTTTTCCCTTTTTTGTTTTCCTTTTTTTTTTTTTTTTTTTTAGAAAATTTTGGAGGAAACTAGTTTGTCAAGTTATAAAAAATCATGTTTTTATAGGGTTTTAGGTCGTAGGGTTTAAGTTTTAAGGTTTAGGGTTTTAGGTTTAAGGGTAAAAACATGATTTTTTTATAACTTATGGAGGAACTAGTTTCCTCCAAAACACACTCTTTTTTTTTTGTTTTACGAACTCTTTGTCTCAAAGGACTTGTTTTGTCTCTACTATGAATGATTTTTTATGAATAATACTAGGGGCACAAAAAAATCACAAAATCTTACTCACAAAATCCTAGGTGTAATGATTTAATTGGTGTTTTTATTTATAGTGTGGCGTGTCCATTATCGATGCAACCAATAAAATATCGCCACCTCATGTTGTGAGCAAGATTTTGTGAGATTATTTTGTGCCCCTGGCCTTGCTCTTTTTTTATTTCAATATATGTCACTAAATAATTTTGTACTTTTTTTTTTAATTTCATTTTATTCTTGCAAAACTTACTTTTTGAAGCATATAGCATAAATATTTATGTTTTTTACCGTTAAAAGTCAATTTTTTTTATAGAGTTTTTCTTAAATCGAAAAAAAGACCATTCTTTTTTAGACGGAGAGAGTACATTCTTACAACAGTGAGGGGAATCGAATCTGATACCTTCTTGTAGGAATGAAAGTGTCTATGTCGTGTGAGTTAAGACTCATTGGCTTTTAAAACGTTTGTAGGAATGAAAGTGTCTATGTCGTGTGAGTTAAGGCTCATTGGCTTTTAAAACGTTATAATGTGGATTCGGGGCATATCATCATTTGAGGTTTGGTGTTTGTACAGTCTACTGAACAACAGGGAGATTGTGATGTATGTCACACTATTATAAGTTATAAAACATAACTCATATTACTATTAGGACTGATCATAATTACATTATATGTAGCCTAAAAAAGCAAAAAAATATTTTCTTATAGCTCTGTTGTACTCCCCCGTCTCAAAATAGATGTCGTTTCAACCACTTTACACATATTAAGAAATACAATTAATGTACGTGACAAAGTCATATATATACCCCTAAAGTAATACAATTACCTAGGCAATTAAATAACTGTTTAAGAGATAGTCCACTATCATTAATAAGGGTATAGTTGGTATACAACAACAAAATAGCCTTGAAAATAGTAAAACGACATGTATTTTGAGACAAAAATTAACTCTCAAAACGACATCTATTTTGAGACGGAGGGAGTACATCGTAATTACCAAAATGTCAACTTGACATTCTGATACTACTGCTAATCTGGGATGTATAAATTTTTTTTGAAAGAATTTATCTTGTTTTTGAAAAATCTACATAAGTTTATCTGTAGTATTATGGACCACGTACGTAATGTATCATGCATAATTAGGCATTATTTTTCTTAGCCACGCGATAGGATGAGCTACATCAGGGTAAGTCTCGTCAAAGGTCACCCATTTTCGCCCTTCGTAGAGATGGCATTGTGTCATTATTGTCTTCATTAAACGCCAATTCCATTTTGCCATGTTCGTATGCTGTTAATTGGTAGCATAAAAATCGAATGTCAGAAATATGAACAAGTCAGTAAGCACTTTGAATGTATATAATATACAAACAATCATACGTACCTTTCCCCAGTTCTCTTGGATAGATTGATGAGCTGCCCGTAAATTGTAGCTTGGTATCTTGGATGAAATATGGTGAGGGATGTGGACATTGATATCGTGGCATAGAATCTCTATCCTGTTCAGGACAAACAAACTCGTTTCAAATTCCAAATATGGACTCAATATTGCTGCAATTTCAAATGCAAAGGGTCGAAATAGACAAATACTATAATATTTTTAGTGTCCTTTTTCCAAAATTTAAAGGTACTGAAATGAAATTTCCCAAATGTCAACGGGGTCGAGAGACCTCATCCTTCTATGTAGCTTCGCTATTGGTGGGTGGGTGGGGGAAGGGGGAGAGAGCCATAGAGGTTGATTTCAGAAAGGAGCTTATATAGAGCTTCAAACTATTTTCTTTGGTCCATTCTTCTTATTTTTATTTATCAAGCAAGAATTTCTGTGGAGTATATGAATTATAGTACTTGTTTTGCTTGACTAGTTGAGGACAAGTACAGCAGTAAATGTCCCTAGTAAAAAGTCAAAGACAGTAGTAAAGAGGGAACAAATTACCAGCGAGGGTAATCACAGTGAATTGTGCCATTAAGCTGAGCCTGAGCTGCATTCCACTCGTCTGAAGTTTTGAACGGTATGTGAGGCGAAGTGTGGTGGATCATTGTGAACGTACTCATCTGAAATGCATAATGAACCACAAAATCTTAGTTACAGGAACGTTTCAAAATGATAAGCTAACAATCACCAGAATGGAAACAAATATCAGGGGGAGGGGAGGAGGCAGCAGCAGCAGGAAAAGGATCAGTCCTTTCTAATTATCAGAAGTGGAAAAAGAAAAGATTTCTAAATTAAAAAGTTTAAATTTTTCATGCAGGTTATTCATTTTCTAGCATTCCTTAAAGAAGATATAATACAAATTTTTGCTGCTACCTATAGAATCCCAAAGATGAGGGGAAAAGATCTGTTACCCAAAAGTGAAAACCCAAATAAGGCATTAACCAATAGTTGATCCATCCAGCAATCCCGGTGTGGTAAATAATCAATGGCCAACCAATTGCCATGAATGATATTACGGCGACAATGCTTATTTTCACCCTTTCAACTTCATTTGACCTAAATGTCCTCAAGTCAAAATGCTTAAGCCACCTATCAAAATTTTAAACTTGGTCAGATACGCATATATGAACTATTGGAAGAGATTGATTAATTCATTGGGAAATGAAATTGTCAAATTTGAATAATTTAATGCTTTAATTATTGAAGTATACCAGTGAACTATTGACCCCCAACACCGTAATGGGCCATAAAACAATACATATCCCCTTTTTACAATCGGTGGTAGTCCAACTCTTCTCTTGTAACAGGCTGCCAAGCATTATCTTCAACCAGCCTGAAATGCAGAAGAATGTATGATGATAAATAAACAGAAGCAAATTTTTTAACGAGGAAGGGAACTGAAATGCTAATTTAGCTAGTGTGATTGTTCTCTAAATCCAAAGGGGTCTCCCATGCTCGATAAGTGCTTGGAAGCAATGCTATTTGAAACAGGGTGACGTCCAGACTGCCTGCGACTCTTTAATGAAGAATTGTGCATCTTGCTGGTCACGCACTTCAAAAAGCACTCTAAAATACTTGGTCCAAGTGAAAAAATCAAGGATAGAACAGCGAAACGAGACTGACATGTTTTTTTTTTGCGTGATGCCGCTCGTGCTTAAAACGCCATGCCTCGTACGGATATAACATCGGCAAATGGCTAAGAGTTCCAACAATGTCTTCCACTAATTTGTTCTTCGAGAATGATTTATGAGCACAATCATGGCCTATAACAAAGAACTTCAAAAACAACGGAAAAAAGAAGAAGTAAGAGTTGGTTCTTATTAAGGTTGTAACAAAAGAAAGTAACCGTCAGAAAATTTTGAACAATGGGGGAATGAAAGAAAGATAAACAAACTTTCATTTTGCCAGAGTATGTGGAAGATGAAATCGACTTGTTTTAAGTGAAGTCTTTTTGTAGTATCTTTCTACATTATCTTTGAGTACTAAAATAATAGAGAAATAGAAGTCGCGAATTACAGTATGATGAGGAAAATCTATCAGCAAATTCAGAACTTACCCCTGTCACTGCAGTTCCTGTCCATGCCCAAGCCAGAGGAAGCAGAAACCATGGGGCTTTGGAAGTCATGTAAAGTCCTAATGCGTAGGAAGTTGCAGATATCAAAACTGACTTCCATGCTTTCCTATCATCAATCTCAAACACCTGGAAAATAAAAAATTTTAAGGGGAAAATAATTAGCAAATGCAAGACAGATAGCTAACACTCCTACTAGAAACTTGGGGTTGAATGTGAAAGGAATTAAATTGGTACAATCAACCCATAACATTAAAATTGCAAGATTTAAGCAAAGAAAATATTAGGAATCCATGAATCATATTCGAAAAAGTTTCTGGTTATAGATTTTGACTCTAAAAGTTAAAGAAGGAAAAATGAAGATAGTAATTAAGTGGCAAGTATTTCTAGTAGGTAATTCCTCCACCCTAAATGTATGTCCAAATTTTATTTAAGGGACATTCGAAATGTTCACTTTTTATACAACTAAATGGCAAAGATGCATAAATATTCTTGTTATTGACTTTCTATACATTTTGTTGTCCGAGTATAAAATGACTAGTGAAACAAAAACTTGGTAAAAAACATTTAGGGACAAAGTTTTTACAAAAAAAGACAGTCATTTCGGGACAGAAATTTCTTAAAAATGGACAATCATTTAGGGACGGAGTACCTTTTTCGGGAGGGTATCAACTATGTTCTTCAATGTAACAGTATCAGGAAGTGGTTCTGCAATTTGCCTAAAACCGTATGTTTCACATAAATGTTTCCTGTTCTCTGCACTGTCTGTTGTAATTGGTTCCGCAGGAATCGCTATAGCTCGTATAGCTTTATTCTTCTTTAAAGGAACCGAACATCTTTCTTGCTTGAGCTTTCTCAAAGAAAAACTTCTCCATTTCAAATTATATGCACCTGTCTATCATAGAAAGCATTATAAAGTGCCCTTCCAATAAATGAATATTCTCCACCAAATGACAAATAGAGGTATGGATTAAAAAAAAAAAGAATCCCCAAAAAAGGTGAAAATAAAAAGTAAAACAACTAGATATATTAATAAAATGCCTGCTAGGTTATGCAAGTTGAATTTGAAAGTTAAGAAATTGATGAACTTTCGTAATGCGAGTATGTTTACTTAATGCTACAAATGCAGTATGAATCAAAGCTTGATGCAAGTAGTCTAAGGCTACTTTTGGCATGGAGGATTCCCACTTGCGTCGAATGAAGACTCAAGCTATAACCCATTTCACGAGCATTTTTGCAATTATAGATATAAATCTTATAAACTACAATGCCCTTCCAGTCTTCCACCCCCACTAATTTCATGTATATTCTAGTACTATAAATTTTGTTTCCATTCAAGGTTAAATCGTACACAAGTCCGAATCAAAGCTAGAGCACATGCGAATGTCGAACTGAAGTAAGAAACTGTGAATGCGAAAGATTCTAAGAGTGCACCATGCGATTGGAAAACAGTGAAAAACAACCACCTAAAATGTAAATTGAGGTAAAAAAAAAAATCAGCTTCAAACTAGAACGAAGCATATACGCATTACAGATTACCTGGAGGACTAAATTTAGGGTACTGAATTAGGGTTTGTTTGGTACCCTGCAAACAAAATCAAATCCATTAATCCTAAAAACAAAGATATATAAACACGTAGATAGAGATAGAGAGAGAGAGAGGTGGGGAATTGATACCGTGAAAAGGAAGGTGGAATGAGCATTAATCCTGCAAGCGGCCATGAGTGTGGTGCTGAGATTGGAATTGAAGATTAGGGATTATGATATTATACAAAGGGCGGGAAGATATTTCTATACGGAATGGGTCACCCCATCCCCAATTTAACTCTTTTAGGATCACTACATTGTGGTTGGAATACATTTGTGTTGGGAGGGTGACCACCACAACCATTACGAACTTTAACAACTGAATTTGGCGCCGACTGTAACTTGGTTTTTGTGAGAGTTAAGTACTTATTTGTTCCATGACCTTTAGACTTTTTTACGATTCTGTCCTTGAACCCAAATCGTTTACATTTCCGTCCTCAGACTACCTATTTCGCTTACAATCTCATCCTTCCGTCTCATTTCTGTTAAAAATCACCGTTAAGTGCTGAGTTGGCATCATGACTCACCATAAACTTGCTGAGGTGTAAGTTTATGGGTGTAAAACGTAATATAAAATATTTCTTGGCTCAAAAAACAAATTGCAAGTTATAGATTAATCTTTCTATAAATAAAAAGTCGGTTAACTCAAAAAAAAAAAGTTTAGAATAGAAAATTGCTTTTTTTTTTTTTACTTAATTTAAGTAAATTTTTCTTTTATATTTTCACCATCTTGAAATTATATTTTTACTCTGTTTTCCAAACACCACTTTCTATTCCTAAAAAAAAACCCCAATTTCCATTATATGATTTTACCATCTTCAATCCACTACATTAACTACTATCACCATTAACGCCGTCACCGCACCACCACCGCCACCGCCTCCACCAACCAACCACCATCATCACCAAATTAAACAAAACCCACTTTAAGAACAAAACCTCCCATCCATTATCACATACGAACGGATCTGGAGAAAGAGAGAAAAGAATTTTTTTTGTGGAGGAATTAAAACCCAGATCTGAAAAAGAAAAACGGAGAAGATGAGAAAGAAGACATAGCAATCGGAGATGAAGGCAGAACGGAAGCCATAGTCGCCGGCCCGAAATTCCAGCGAACAAGCCCCTCCCATTTTTTCCGGCGAACAAGCCATTTTCTGATAAGTCGCCGGGATCTGGATTTTTTTGGAGGGTTTTTTCTACCCAGATTTGAGTTTGGGAGAGATGAGGGAGGAAGGAGATGAAGAGGCGACGGCGGTAAGGGAGAGGGAGAGGGAGTACGGATCTGGTGCGGCTGGTGTTTTGGAAGGAAGCAATGGGGGTCGCCATTGTTGAGGTGAGGGAGTACGGGTCTGGTGAGGGATCGATGGGAGAGTTTGATTTGGGAGAGATGTGAGGGAGAGGGGATTTGTGAGAGAAGGAGGGGGGGTTTGTGACTGGAGTGTGATGAATTGGAGAGAGAAAGAGAGTTTTTTTTTTTTTTTTCATCTCAGCACAATTGTTTTTTCATTTATGGCCAAAAGTTTGATATTGTGCATTATCACCCCTTGTACTTCCACCTCAGCAAGCCAACTCAGCCTTTTATGACATCATTGTGCCACATATACACATTTAACGAAAATTTTAACAGAAATGAGACGGAATGATGAGATTGTAAGCGAAATAGGTAGTCTGAGGACGGAAATGTAAACGATTTGGGTTCAAGGACTGAATCGTAAAAAAGTCTAAAGGTCAGGGACCAAATAGGTACTTAACTCGTTTTTGTGACGGGTGTTGTTATACACTCCCGTAAAATTAACACATGGAGTACATACTCACGGGTGTATTCACTAACTTTACGGGCGTTATAACAATACCCTTTTGTGATATGCGATTCTATCTATGTGTACATTTTAAAAAGGCCTAAACTCTAATCCGGGTGTGTTTCAGCGCTCGGGCGGACGACATTGATATCTTAAATTTAACGATTTAGGGTGGAGATTGAGGTTGGGGTGGGTGGGAAGTGGAGATGGAGGTTGGGGTGGTTGGTTGGAGATATGAATCTGGATTTAAATTATTATTTTTCCATATAAATTGTCATAACAATTTATTTGTTTTAGGGAAACTATTATAGTTTTCAATAAATACAAGATATTTAGTTTTTTTTTTAGCAAAATACGAGATATTTAGTTTAAATACACGTTTTTTGCTTTTATTTTAAAAAGTGTATAGTAAAATCTTTACATATTTTTTATCACTAAATATATTTCTTTTTTAATATGATAACACCCTCAAATCACTCTGTAACTCCAACAAAAAAGTACATGCAATGTAGATCATTTTGAATTTTCTCTAGCTCTCTTTCTAAAATTCTTTGCACCCTTCTATCCTTCGACGCCGCCCACACCTCGTTTCGCCTCCGCCTTTAACCTACGATGAACCAATCCCTAACTCTCCCTCTTCATTTTTTTCTTATTCCACTCTTGAAATATATCTCTAAACTCAAAAACAACAAAATCTCTCTCTAACCCAACCGCACTCTTGCGACTCTCCTACCTCCCGATGACTCCTTTTCTTTCTTGTCCTTCGTCGCCTCACTGCCCTTCCTCACCAATCGCTGGCAATGTCCTTCTTTGACAAGAACTCACACATGTGATTCTCCCTTCTCCCCACAGCATCGCACCAACATCGATCAACAGTAATAGTAGAGTTGTGAGTCCAATAGCGTCTAATCTTTGGACTAGGGCTAAGGCCTTCCTCGACGACCATTTCGAGCTCGCCTATTCCCATTTTCTAAATCTTTCTCTACACCATCCCCCACCTTTCATTGCCACCCCTTTTTCGAAAAAAATATTCGCAATAATGATTAGTTCACGAACTTCTATATCAACAAAGTTACAAAAGTTGGCGCTTATTTTTTTTAAGTCAATTTAATTGTAAACTGATAAAAAGGGTAAATTCATTATTCTCACGAAATATTAAAAGTTATGCTAACTAATATTATTTTTAATAATATATCAGTTATTCAGCAAAGGTGATTTCGAGATAGCTTCTCATGAAATCTTAAATATTATAATTGGTAATTTGCTAAGGGATTTATTTTTTTTACTCATCTTCGTGTGAAATGATAAAAGTAATCATCTCATGAATATGTTTGGATAATACATGCACAAAAGTGATTGTGAAATATGAACACCACAAATGACAATTGTTATAAGCCTCAATATAATAAATGCACATATTAGTGAAGGTTTTCAATGTCAACACGAAACAAATAATAACACTTCATAATAATTTTATGTAAAACTTGGATCTCTAGCTCTCTAGTTGCTTTTGAAAATACATAATCTTTTACGCTTTGACATCTTTAGGTCAGAATCACTTTGACATCCCGAGGTTCCTAAAAGTGATTTGAGTTTCAAAAGTGATTTGCACCAAAATTAAATTCTTATTTAGATCTGAACAAGTGGGTGCATCAGAAATAAAATAATTCATATTGTTTGTTTTTTTTTCTTCCATTTAGATATGAATTTCTCTTATTTTCACTTAATTTTTAGATGTAAAACTATCGCTTATTTGCCTCTTAAATGTTTTTTTTTCTATATATATTTTTTCCTTAAACTCGTAATTCAAAAATACCTAACCCAAACATTAGATCAACAACATCATCCCATTTCTCACTCCATTCAATGTCGTAATCCTAACTTCAGATGTGAATTCAAATAAATAATCAAACAGTTTGAGTAATTTATGAATCAGTTTTCAGATGTTGTCTCTTATGAATTCAGTTAAATTCAGTTGTAAAATCAAATTTCAAGACTTAACACCTAAAAAAATCAAACGTCAGCAAAGCCTCCAAAATGTATTGTCAAATCCACCCTAACTCTCTCAAAGAATGTCAGTTTCTTGTTAATTTTCCAAGTCATCCATTCTCATTGTATATTTGAAAGCATAATGTCTAAGTATTATGCTATTAAAAGTATTTAAAAATAAATTTTATCAATTTTCTCAAATTTCATTATCAATTAACAAATGGTTTTTCAAAATTAAATAAAGAAAACAATAATAAAGTGATTTATTCCTTATTGGGATAATATTTGAAGATTAATGTATTCTATCACAAACATAATTTCAATTTCACATTTTAATTTGCAATATAGATATGATTTATCCAATAAACACAATTAAATTATGAACGTGAATGTGAAACCCCCCCCTTATATCATTTTTATTGTTGTTGATTATATATAAGATATGGAATGATGTTACGGGTTTGTTACAATATTAACAATCAAAATTTAAATATACTTAAGGTGAGTTTCATGATTTAATACAATACATATTGTTCTAAGATTTATGTGACAGACAGTTAATAGCAACACTACAACAAAATCCGTCATATAAATCAATAAAAAATTAAAGAGCAATGCAAGGGTTATAGATTATATGCAAATTATATATACATCTAATAATAAATAATTTAGTAATCATTTAGTAAAGGGCAAATTGCAATTTGGTTACCTGTGTTTTACTAATAATTGCAATGTGATTCCCAACATTGAATTTTTTGCAACCCCCTTCCCAACCTTGTCGTTTTGTTACAATCTAATGTAAAATTCGTTAAAAACCTGTCTTTCGTTAAAAATTATGGTCATGTGCCATGCACATGTTTTTTAAGGGTAAAAGTGACATTAGACATTGGTTTTTACTCATCTCCACCAGCTTTTTAGAAAACCCTCCCTCTTCCCCTTCCTTTTTAATCATCTTCTTCCTCCTCTTTTTCTTCTTGCCCCACCTCCACCACCACCACCACCACCACCAAGAAAAGCACCACCAATAACAAAGTCATGAACAATCCATATGTATGTCCTAAGAGAAATAATAAAGTTACAAAAAATGGCTAGTGGGTTACAAAATGAGGTGTCATAATTGTGTTGGGGTTTAATTGAAGTGTGCTGGGTCCACTATCGATGTAGCCAATGAAATATCGTCACTACACCTTGCATCCATTATTTTGTAAACTTCTTCTGTAAGCCTAGCATTGCCCATGTCCTAAACCCACTTACACACACAAAGAGAAACCAATTTTCTTTCACACACGCACACCCACCAAAAACACACACAAAATCATAATTGCACACACAATCAGAAACACACAACACACATAGAGAAATCAAACACATACATATGCACTGATCTGGATCTTGAGATATTAAATACTAGGGGTGTAAATGGTTCGGTTTGTTTCGGTTTAGACAAATTTAGAGACCAAACCACTAGTCATCGGTTTGGGCAAATCTTAAACCAAACCAAACCATTAAAATATTCAAACCGAGCGGAGCCGAACCGAACCGCCATTGTTTAGTTCGGTTCGTTTTATCCACGATTTAATATTATGGATTAAACTTCGGTCTAAACCATGGCCCAAACCACAATTCAAACCGCTGTTTAGTATAGCAGTTCGAAACCACGGCTAAATTATTAAGCCAACAAACCTTTTTACATTTTACCCTGTGCACTACCTCATTTTTGTACCTAATTGGCTTCCTCTACCCTTTCTTTTCATCTCCATGTGGAAAAATACATTATCCTCAAAAACACTCAATCCTTCCTCTTATTCTGCAGATGCACACATCATTCTTGATGTGTTAACTCTCTCTCAAATTCAAATCTTTCCCACGGTCAATTCTTCTTCATCCCCAATTTCTCTGTGGTCAATTCTTCATCATCCCCAATTTCTCTGTACAGACCACATTATTCTTCTTCTCTCCAGTCCCCTACAAACCTTCCCCACAACTCCTTCCTCTCTCTATTTCTCCAATTTCTCTCTCTATATATATTAGGATAAACCCATTTTCAAGCATAAACTCATTTTTTGTAATCACTCTCTATGTAAACAGTAACATAGTTCATTTAGGCTTATGTAGAAAAATAAATAAGGATTTTGAATTGGTGGGGCCAATCGATTCTCAAGAAAATCTACCAAAAAGGTGAGTAATTTAAAAATTCTCTCTTTCTTCTTTCCATACCAAATTTTGGTATCTCATAATCTGCAAATAAAAATAAAAAAAATTCTCATCTTTTTTTATTCAAATCTGCATAATAATGAGATTGTAGTTATAGAATCATACATCAAATAAGACTTATCAAGGTTATAGAATACATAAGTAGCTTTCATAGAGACTGTAATGAGAGAGTGATAGGAGCTGGAAGTCTTTTTGGAAGAGATGAACAAATGAAAGAAAAGAATACAAATGGTTTGGAGGTACATTTTTCCCACATGGAGAAGGAGAGAAAGGGGGAGACGGAGGAGGTAAATACAAATGGTCTGGCCATGGCTTAGTTCAACGGTTCGGTCTCGCGGTTCAGACCTCATTTCGGTTTAAAGTGGCTTGGTTCGGTTCGGTCTGGTTCGGTTTGGAGGGTTCAGACCACAGACTGAACCGAACTAGGTGGTTTGTTGATTTTCGAAACTGAGCTGAACCGTTCATGTTTCAAAACCGAGCTAAACCACATGGTTTAGTTCGGTTCGGTTTCGAACCGCGGTTCAAACCGAACCACTAACACCCCTATTAAATACCTAATTTCAAGCTTTCTCACTCTAAACCCTAGTACTTAATTTGAAACACAAAATTAAAGCCTTCTATCTCCCAATTTCGAGTTCAACATTGCTTCTTTGGGTTGAAACGATTTTTGGTGGGTTTGAAATTTGGTAAAGTTTGCAGGTTTGAGCCATCTATTGGTAAATGTCGGAGTAAGAAAGGTGGGGAGAGCTTTCCGATCGATGAGCCTGAGAAGGAGATGACTGTGAAATGTCTTTTTTACTGTCATGTGACATGACATGCGTTTTTAACGGAAGTTATGTTTATAATGATTTTTACACTGGATTGCAACAAAATGACAAGGTCGGGAAGGGGGTTACAAAAAATTCAATGTTGGGAATCACATTGCAACTATTGGTAAAACACAAGTAACCAAATTGCAATTTGCCCTTTAGTAAATAATGGATTTACAAACAATTTTTTAATCATATATTGTTGACTATTTGTATTTTTTTTATTTTATTTTTTTATAAGGTAGTCATCATACTATTTGAATGCATTTGTTTTGTATTTGAATGCATTTGTTTTGGGAAGAAGTATTGGGTGAGACCGTCTCACGTATAAGACAGATCTCGATAAGATAAGAGAGGAAATAAGTTTCCCTACCCGTCTATAGAAGACAAATCATTTACTTTTTCAACGAGACCCGTCTCATGCGCTAGACTGTATATCGTAGAAATTTTATCTAGTTTTGATCAGATTAGTGAGTGAGGGTTGAAATGGTAACTTAAGAAATACGGGTCTGCTTGGCGTGCATATAACAAGTACACGTCAGTCGCGTGACGCGGAACGCAGAGTCAGAGGTAATCTGAACGCGAGCTCCCTCCCTCCCTCCCTCCCTCCGCCTGAGCTTTCTTTCCCTTTCGGGCTAAGAAATTAGAACAAAATCAGTCATCTTCAACTCTTATCAATCTGACATCACCAGTCGTCAGAACAACTCAGGACAAATCAAGAGTTTCAAAATCCAGAAAAATTAGTAATTTCACATTCAATCAAGCTCATACAACAAATTAAGCCGTTAAACCTTCAATCACGCATCGCTGTGTGTATAATTCGTTCGAAGGATTAAGGCGTTTTGTGTGTGTGATTAATCAGCTATTTGATTTTGGGGCTAGGGCGAATTTCCGATGGCATTGTTTCGGAAATTGTTCTATAAGAAGCCGCCTGATGGACTACTCGAGATCTCTGAGCGAGTTTACGGTATGTTTTCCGGCAGCTTTTACGGTCATTTGCACTGCTTTACGTGAAATTGTTCGTTGAGTTTGTAATTTGAATGATTAATTGTGGTTTATCAAGAGTGATTAGCGTATTTAATTTGGAATAGATTGATAGTATCATTTTGTGAGTTAGAAAAAAGCTACACGAATTCTTATTTTTGAGTGGTAATGATAACAGTTATGATATTAGGTGTTTTGGCTGCGAGTGATTTAAACTAGAGTCCGTAATGAGCTGTTTTTTTTTGGTTTGCTTGGCAGTCATTTTTCTGAAAACTGGTGTTATTGTCTCAATATTTTGTTAGGATTAAGGATATTATGGAGTAGGAAGAGATGATGTCTTAAAGGCTGGTTACTATGGTTTCAATCAATCAAATTGTCATTTCTCATATTTTTTGAATTCTAGGATAAGAAAAAGACAGGATTGTGAAATGCAAGGCTCAAGCCATAGGAATTTCAGTGCATCTTTTGTTCTGCTGAATGTTGCTTTCTGATTAGGTCATTCTGTGAGCAATGCTGGAAAAATTTGGTGCAGATAGCCCTTTTTGTATTTCTTTCTGGTGACACTCCCTTTTGGTTGTTTAAGAATATAATTTAGCTAGAAATACATGTGCTGACGTTTGTCATCCATTTACCGACGTACAGTAAGAATTTTAAAAGCTTATTCCAGTTTTATGACTGATGGCTTAACCATTTGTGTGTAGTATTTGATAGCTGTTTCACCACCGATGCTTGGGAAGAAGAAGACTATAAAGGTTATGTGGGAAACATAATTGGTCAACTCAAGGAACACTACCCTGATGCTTCAATCTTGGTTTTCAATTTTCGTGAGGGAGAGACACCTAGCCCCATTGCCAATGTCTTGTCCCGTTATGATATGACCATAATGGACTACCCTCGGCACTATGAGGGATGCCCACTGCTCTCTATGGAGGTACTACATCATTTTCTAAGATCGAGTGAGAGCTGGCTATCACTCGGCCTCCAAAACGTGCTTCTAATGCACTGTGAGCGGGGTGGTTGGCCAGTTTTGGCTTTTATGTTGGCTGCACTCTTGATTTACAGGAAGTATTACACAGGAGAGCATAAGACACTGGACATGGTTTATAAGCAGGCTCCTCGTGAGCTTTTGCATTTTTTGACGCCCCTGAATCCCATTCCCTCTCAACTACGGTACCTGCAGTATGTATCTAGGAGAAATGTCGCCTCAGAATGGCCTCCGCTGGATAGGGCACTCACTTTAGACTGTGTCATCATCAGAATGATTCCAAACTTTGATGGAGATGGGGGTTGCCGCCCAATATTTAGGATTTATGGGCAGGATCCTTTTGTAGTTGGTGATCGAACTCCTAAACTTCTATTCTCAACTCCAAAGAGGAGCAAAACCGTACGACATTACAAACAGGTAATTATTATTATTTTTTTCCCCAGTTCAGTACCCCCCAACTAGCATACAAAAATCTTTTCAGTCTTTCCCTTGCTTATGAGTACTAGTGTTTCTATTTGTTGCCCCTACCTTGTTTGTTATTGTTCTTTATTGCCTACCCTTTCTGGTGTACTGCGCCTTTTTGATTATACCTAGCAACAATTTATTCACTGCTAGGCTTTAAGGTAAGCAAGATGCTTCAATCCTATAAATTTATCCTTCTTAAAGATACTCCCTCAGTCCCAAAATGGTTTTCCTACTTCTCTTACCGTTATTACGAACCAACTTTTAACAATAATTAACGGTTGGTTTAATTATAATAATGAAAATCTAAAACTTGTAATTGATAGACCAAAAACAATACTATCAGTAACAAGTTTTAGATTTTCATCAAGATAAGTAAATCGATTTATAATTATTGCTCAAAGTTAATTCGTAACACCGGCAAGAAAAACAGGAATATCATTTTGGGACGGAGGTAGTATTTGTTATAGCATGCTTTTGATCTAGCAGTACAATTGTTGCAAAACAAGAATTAAAGGCATATAAGCTGCCTCAATCCTAAAACTATACCCACTCCCCACAATATTTAAGTGGTACTTTAATGAACTACTTTGCAAACAAAATTTTAGCCTCTGAAAAGCTTTATAGTAGAGTAGTTTGAGAATATGCTGAAGTATGTGTAAGCGGCAGATCTAGGAATTTAAATGTGGAAATATGTGCACATGCCTGTTTATTCTGCATGGATAGACAATAATAGGAGAAAGAATATGAGGGTTATTGGCATGAAAAGCATCCACTTATCAGAGGTTACCTTGGTTTACCATTCGGATGTTTAGCAATTTCACCCATCTATTTATATCTGCAGTAGGCGTTACTCCAAGAATAATACTAGGGGCACAAAAAAGTCACAAAAACTTGCTCACAAAATCCTAGGTGTGATGATATTAATGGTGTTTTTAATTAGAGTGTGGCGGGTCCATTATCGATGCATCCAATAAAATATCGTCACCTCATCTTGTGAGCAAGATTTTGTGACCTTATTTTGTTCCCCTATCATTGCTCCTACTCCAAATGCGAAATGGGAAATGTCATTAATAATAAAGGACTCTCATTCAGGGGTGAACATATTAGGCTCCGTTTGTTTCGCGGAAAATAACTTCCGGAAAACGATTTCTTGGAAAATGTTTTCCGGAAAATGTAATTTCCACTGTTTGGTGAATTTTAAGAAAATGTTTTCCGGAAAACTTTTTTAGATACATTAATTTTGATCACCTAGAGTATATATTAAAAGGAAATAATCAATAAATTAGTCATTATCTCCAATTTCAATTATAAAGTAATGGAAATGTAGTTTTATAATTATAATGGACTAAAGTTAATAATTTAACATAAAAATATTCATAAAAATAAAATATTTTTAGGCATTTTTTAATTAACTGAGTATATTTAAAAAATAATTTTCGTAAAAAAAAAATTGGAGTTAAAACAAGTGTTAGCATTTTCCGGAAAATGTTTTCCTTAGGTGGAGGTAAGGAAAACGTTTTCCTTAGGAATGGAGGAAAACCATTTCCTGGAAAACATTTTCCGGTGTTTAACAAACACCGGAAAATGGGGAAAATGTTTTCCTCCAAACAAACGGAGCCTTAGTATTAAGAATGATATGATAAAACAGTTCTATGAAAGGCAGGATTTTTATGTACATGGTTGACGTAATTCCCTTAAGATCTAGGAAGGTGACAACCATATGACCTGGGATTTGCAACATAAATGCAATGTGCTTTCTTGAGGTCAAGAAATTTATTATACAATTAGGGGAACCTTTACAACCTCAGCCATCTAATAACGTTAAAATTTCCATGAGAACATTGTTCACTTAAAATATTGGGACTAACTCTAACAGGGGATAGGAGGGAAGGTTTACTATTAATGACTTTTTTGGAGAGAATGATGAGGATGGGCCAAGCTTTTTTTCTATTCATATTTGAGCTTCTTCCCATCAAATTATTTATTTGGTTTTATAGATATTATGTTTGTTCATATGCTTTCTATACAGAATACATTTAAATTGGCTATCTAACTGACCTGATGTTTACTGCACCTCTATATCTGTTATTTCAGGGAGAATGTGAACTGGTTAAAATTGATATTAACTGTTCTATTCAAGGCGATGTTGTGCTGGAGTGTATCAGCTTACATGATGACATGGAACGAGAAGAAATGATGTTTCGAGCCATGTTCAACACAGCTTTTATTAGATCAAATATTGTAATGCTTACTAGAGATGAAATCGACATACTGTGGGATGCAAAGGATCTATTTCCCAAGGACTTTAGAACTGAGGTATATTACTCATATTTATTAGGTCATTCTATTTGTCTGTTTCTTTAGTACTTCTGCCCAGCATGAATTGTCAATGTACATTTCTTAACTTTCTTAAGAAGTATCATTTGGATGAAGGTTCTATTCTCCGAGATGGATGCTGCTGCTGCTTCAGTTGTACCTGTAGATTTGTCTTGTTTTGAGGAGAAAGATGGTCTTCCAGTGGAGGCATTTGCTAAGGTTCAGGAGATCTTTAATAGCGTAGATTGGTTAGTACCGAAGACAGATGGTGCATTGAATGTACTCCATCACATAACTGTGTCAGATTTTGTCCAAGAAAATTTGGAGTCTGGTTCTCCTCGAACCATGGAGATAAGTACGAACCTACACGTGGCAACTCCAAGGTACCAGGATAAGCAGAGCCTTACTGCATCGGAGAATAAGACCAGTAACCGCTCATATTTGGTTGTGGAGAAGCAGTATGTGTCACCCAAATCTTCGCCCAATGCAAGTGGATACAAGGCTGAGAGCCATTCCGTTGGACTTAGAAGTGAGAAATTTTTACTGACATCATCACAAGGACCATCTCCACCAACTTCTCCTCCTCTATCACAAGCATCTGTAATAGCTTCTACAGAATCTATGACTACTTCTCCATCTGTGCTTTCTCATCATCTTTCAACCTTGGGACCATTACATTCTCCACCTTCCGGGGAGCCTGATAAACAAATGCCTCAAAGTGTTCAGCCTATGGTTCTTCATCCACATCCACATGCAAATCAAGCTCCTTCCTCAGATACCATTCACAGTCATCTTCCACCTCCCTCAACTCTGCCTCTACCAGCCTCTGCAACTAGGCTTCCTTCAACACCTCCAAGCACACCATCTCCTCCAACTCCGCCACCGCCTCCAGCTATGCCTTTGAAGAATCAGATTACAGACTTGGACACGTCTGTATCTCCTCCTTTGTCTGCAGCCATGCCTTCAAAGGATCTGGTTACAGGCACAGGCCAGTCTCCATCTCTTCCTCCCACTTCACCTCTGAAAGACACTGCAGTAGTTAGTGTTGAACCTCCTTCACCCCCACTAACACATCCTTCAACTCCACCTTTGAAGGACCAGAGAGCAACGATGATTAGGCCTCCTCAACTCCCAATTCCTCCCGCAATACAGCCATCTCCACCCACTCCACCTATTAAGAATGATAAAAGTACTATGATTGAAGGTTCCCTAGCCCAACCTCCTCTATCATCTTTAAAAGAGAATCAACTTGGTAGAAGTGGGATGCCCCCTCCACCACCACCACCTCCACCTCCAACTCCACCTTTGAAGGAAAGTGCACCTCTGGTAACTGCTTCCTCCCCGTCACCACCGCCGCCACCACCACCACCACCTCCAACCCCACCTTTGAAGGAGAGTTCACCTTCGGTAGCTAAATCCTCTCTGTCACCACCGCCACCACCACCTCCACCTGCTCCATTTCCTCGTGGAAGATCTGCAGACATTACCACTGCATCACCAGTACCTCCGCCACCTCCTCCTCCTGCCCCTAGCTCTTCATCCAAACAGCTTGACTCATCTAAAAATATATCCAGTGTTCCTTCCGTACCTCCTCCTCCAGCCCCACCTGGAGGTAACTCAAAGATGGGTGCTATTCCACCCCCGCCACCATCTCTTCCGACGAGCAAGGGTGGAGTTTCTGGATCTCCTTCTCCCCCACCACCTTTAGCTCCTCCATCCGGCACTAAGGGACGCACTTTATCACGAACTATGTCGTCAAGGAATCAACAGTCTAAGAAACTGAAGCCATTGCATTGGTTGAAATTAACAAGAGCAGTGCAAGGAAGCTTGTGGGCGGAGGCACAAAAATCCGAGGAAGCTTCAAAGTAGGTATTTCTTTCTCAAGGAAGGACAAAAAGACTGATTTCAGGAGAAGTCTTATATGCTTATTTATGTCTAAACTAGGGCACCGGAGATCGATATATCAGAACTTGAGTCTCTCTTCTCAGCAGCAATTCCGAACTCGGACCAAGGACGAGTGGGTGCAAAAGCAAATTCTCGGGGTTCACTTGGGCAGAAATCTGAGAAAGTACAATTGGTAATTTTAGTGCCTTTATGCTTGTGAGTTGCATGTTGTTGGTTCATTTAATTATTTATTTATTATTTGTTTTTCTTTTAGTGCCGACATTGGACCATAATCTGTGTTTTCTTTATTCTTGAACTCCAAAATATGACCATAAACTTTGTTAGGACAGCCTTAACATTCGAAAGGGTTGGACATGGTTTTGCATTATGCATTATGACTTCGTATTCCTTCTTTAAGGTCGTACTAGAGTCCATGTGGCGCATGTGTAATCCTTGTCTTAAGACTTTCTATCTAGTTTTATGAAAGTTCTTTACGGAACTTGCTCTCATTTTTATTTTTATTTTTTTGGTACAAAGGGCTAAGGTTATCTTCCAGAGGCCCAGTGCATAAACTCATCTACCGTATCAACTCTTCTGTCATCAGACAACTTCTCCATCAATAAGTTGGCTACTAATGGGAAGAAAAGTATAGCCTCCCATTTTTTGCTCTAGTTATTAATAATTGAGGTTGACTGTTTCTCAGTACATTAAGGTGAGAGGCTAAATCATTTACAAGGACAATGTCTCTAAGCTAGTTCTTTGTGCATGTGTGCGTGAGCGAGTGACAGGTAAAGGTCAATTAAAAACCAAAAACTCCAAAACATTTGACGCTGCATGTGTACTCTAGGAGTGTACTCGACCAAAAGAACCCGGAGACATTGTGATTATCCAAATACGTCTACAAAAAATCTGCCCAAGAGAGCACCCCCCCCCCCCAAAAAAAAAAAAAAGAAAGTGGTACGTCCAACATCGGGATGAACATCTTCTCGTCGTTCTAAAGAGCAATTCTTTCCCTCCATACCGTCTAACAGACCCTCACGGGAGCATCCAAATACCACTTTCCTCCTTTCCTCTTAAAGAGATTAACAACGAAATCTCCTTGACTGAGCCCTTCAAAACCCTTGATAATAAATTTATCTGGAATCTCTCCATGGCTGCCTTGTGGCCTGACAGTGCAGAGAGATGATTCACATCTCCCTGTCCCCCTTACATTAAGAAATAGTTTCATAAACGTTTAGCATATTCACAAGCTGTCTCCTGGGAGATGGAGTGATTATGATACTGAAGAACTTGTAAAAAGAAAAATGGATTGGGCTCTCTCGTAAGATTGCTTTTGAGCTAATTAAATTGCTAGCGGAAAAAGTAGACAGTTACTACTGCCCGCTGTCTGGATCTCATAAAAGATTGAGGGTGGATGATCTGGGGAATTCAAGAGATAGCTTTGGTCATTACCAACGACAATGGTAAGGGGGAAATTAGTAATTTTTCAATTTGATTAGCCTTTCTGCAGAAAAACAATCTTTTTATTGATTTTGGAGATTTTGTTATACATTTTAGTCATTAGTCATGACCTGTGGTTGCTACCCCAGGTTTGAAGGCTTAGAGACCAAGTCTTTGTACAATTATTATCTGACACCCTTTAAACAAGCAAAAGACCAATTGAATGGGGTCCATATTGGGTCTGAGCATTTATCTGAGCAGCGCAGACAAGTTCCTTAGTTTTGAACCCGTGATAACATGTTAAGGGAGTAACCTTACTTCAAAAGACATATTACTCATCCCAATCCAAAAACCAAACGATCATTATAGGAATTATAGTATAGTCTTATAGAAAAGGGAATACTCCCTGTCTCGGATTAGAAGTCGCCCATTTTTGTACGTTAGTACGAAGGAACTTTGAGAAATGATTTTAAGTTGATTTAATTATCCTAATGAAATATAAAAGTTGTTATTGATAGTACTATAATGATGTATAAATAACAAGTTTTCTAATTTTATTAGGATAATTAAATCAACCTAAATTTATTGCTCAAAATTCCTACGTACTAACGTACAAAAAAAGGCGACATTTATTCCGGGACAAAGGGAGTAGTTTAGTAGCTTATCATCTCATGCCTCATAAAATGTCCGCTCACTAGCTTTCTCTTAGATTAGACACATCCTAATTTACCATATCCCAGACGTGTAGATGAAAAAAGCAAGATGAAAAGAAAGACTTAATATGATTATGAGGAATCACTATTTTATTTGGATAACCACAACTCCTGAAACTAACCAACTAGGAACCAATTCTCAGACATGAGACTTTAGAGCACAATCTTCTGCATAACTTAAAACAAAGAGAAATAACTTTCATTGGCTCTGTCAGGCACACAATTGATTTGCTGCTGTGATTTGGGCCAGTAACCTTAAATCTTAGTCATTTGCTTGACTTTGGGAAGATCCTCCATCACTTGTTATTATGTGAACCAACATGTCAGTTTATCTTTGGCATATAATAAAGTGCACACATATTTAAACATATTTACTTCATAACTGAAGAGTCTGTCATTTTTTCTGTTGTTGAACATAGCCTATTTTCATTCTTTAACATAAAAAACTGCAACAGCTTCCACTATTTTTATCATTTCTATGATTGTCTCATTGTTATGGTTAAATCTTAACTTGACTGGTGTTGAATGAGTATCCATTCTCTCGATACACCTGGTTTTCTGATCTCTCTTGTGCTTTGAATGAAATGAGACTCTGTCATGGCCTGTCTCTTTAATGTGGTTAGAGGTCTTATGGAGGATAGAACGCTAATTTTTCCAATTGTAAGACTAGTGGAGGAAACCCATTGTTTTCTACAGTAGGATTATTGGTAATTTTAAAGGAGTTGCATGAAGAATTTTGGAAGGTTACATTGATGAGATATGTCGAACTAAACTCTTTCGTGATTATATCGTAGGACATAAATTCCGGAAATGTGAATTTTCAATGCTACTTACTGGAAATGTACTATTGCTTGGCTTACGAATATGCATGCTGAGTTTGTTGGGTTTGTCGCAGATCGATCACAGACGTGCATATAATTGCGAGATCATGCTCTCTAAGGTGAAGATACCATTGCATGAATTAATGGTAAGCTCCCCCTCTACCTTCTTATGCTTATTGTTTTCTCTTAACTTCCAGCTGATTTTAAGCAGAAACATTAGTTTCTGTTTGTAATTAAGGTTTTCAACTTCCTTCTATCCAAGATAACTGTCTTCTATCAAGTTTACACGGATATTCAGAAATCATTGGCTCTTTTTAGGTTCTCTCGTACTGGCTTCAAGTTAACCTCTAATGGCGTCAAATCAGTAGTACCCATTTTTTCTTACATTTTAAGAGGACACCACAGACAATTTGTTTTAAGATTTTTTTGAAAAAAGGAATATCGCTTTTTTGGATGTTCCCGAATGGAACATGGACCCTTATTTTTTTCTATTCTCGTTAATGTTCTCGTTAATATTCTCTTTATGTTTACATTTTATGTGTACCTGGTAAACGCTGAATGCCACTAATGAGTGGCCAGACTGGATGCTTTTCAATGGCTTGCGTAGTTTTCCTAAAAAAAACTTATGAAGAGGTTGGGGTGGCTGGTTATCTGAAACTTTAATTATTGCCTCTCACTTTCTTTAAATGTTATGCATAAGTAACGCTCATATAATTGGATTATCAGTACAATCGAAGATAATGGATTTGATTTCATGGTTTTGGGCCTTTTGGCCAATGCTGTAACGGAAATAAATTTTGGCTTTGGAATCAGCTAGAAGCTATGTGTTAGTTCCTGAATGGAGGATGTATGGAATGCAGTTTTTATTTTGACAGATCACTTGTATTCAAATCTTATGATACTTGTTTACTTCGTATTTAATAGTCTAGGATAACCAGTATGGTTATTTTCCTTATGGTGCTTTAATTATATTTTGGTCTTAAAACATGATAGAGCGCAGTACTTTCTTTGGAGGATTCAGCATTAGATGCTGACCAAGTGGATAACCTCATAAAGTTTTGTCCTACAAAAGAGGAGATGGAATTGCTTAAGGTGAGTGTTTGGGTTACTACATTAGGGATCAATTGTAACAATTGTTATCATGTTTAAAGTTTGGTAGTTTTCTTAGTAAGCGTTGGCATTGAAGATCAAATTGTCTGTTTTGATTTGTCATCTGAGTAACAGTTTTTGTGCTCAGGGGTACAAAGGAGAGAAAGAAAAGTTAGGAAAATGTGAACAGGTTTGTGATATCTCTGTTTTTCATATTGTATCCATTTTGGTGGGATTAGTGTATTTTGGATTTTTTAGAAATATGTGTCCATAACACTGCATTTCTTTTTTATTATCCATTACAGTTCTTCTTGGTATTAATGCAAGTACCACGCACAGAATCTAAGCTCAGAGTTTTTTCATTCAAGATGCAGTTTCAATCGCAGGTTAGTGAATAACAAACTGATGGCTACATGTTTGTTTTAGATTTTGGATCTGCTTCTAATGTTAGGCTGTTGAAATTCAGGTATCTGATCTCAGGAAGAGCCTGAACATTGTAAATTCAGCAGTAGAACAGGCAACTACTCTACCTTGTCCATTACAGTTGCAGGATATATATTAAATTGTGATGACCCTTGTTATCTCTGAATGATGTTTCTTATCAGATCAGAGGTTCTGCCAAATTGAAAAGAGTCATGCAAACTATTCTTTCGCTGGGGAATGCTTTGAACCAGGGAACAGCGAGGGGTAAGTTGTAAGTTGACTTGCTTGGTATATTGAAAACTACTGCGATTATGACTTAATGTGCTTGATTGTAACATTAGTTGATGTCATCTTCTTTACAAGTATCATAAGTCTAGTATTCTGTTATTGTACCCGTAAGAAGAACTCCCTCGGTCCCAAGTTGCTATTTTAGCTTTTGCAAAAAAGTTAAGGAACTTGGCTTTAGGTCATATATGTGAAAGCATGCCCTTAGGGACCATGTTATAGTCGTGCAAGTTTATATTGGGACATAATAGGTAGCAACGGTGAATTCAGTAACTTCATACAAAGGGAGACCCATTTTGCGACAAAATTATTTCAGAAAGGAACACTCCGGATGGTGTAAGTAATGAATATGATATCCGTTTGGCACACAATCATAACTTATACTCCCTCCGTCCCGGTTTAAGGTTCTTAGTTTGACTTTGCACGCTTATTAAGGAACTAATGAAAAACCGATGAAAAAGGGTCAACAAAAGTAGGGAGTTAAGGATATAATTGTCCAAAACACTATTCATAAACCAAATGGGTGGAAGTTAAGTTAGGTATGTAATGGTTTTCTGGTAATTAAATGAACTTTATGAGGACAACATTGATTCATACTTTACCATTTATGGAATGGAATAAAGCAACTAAGAACCTTAAACTGGGACAGACCAAAAAGGAAAATAAGAACCTTAAACTGGGACGGATGGAGTTGTTCTTTGCTGGATCAATCTATTTTTCTAAAAGGTCTTCATTTCTAGGAGATGCAACAGATTTAATTTCTGTTCGCAACAGGTACTCAGAATAAATGGTGCCTGACACTCACTTTAGAAAATCTGTTGAAGGTGCAACTATGTTTTTTTTTTTTTTTTTTTTTTTTTTTTAATCTTAATTAACATTAAATGCAGTGATGATCATGACATCTGCTTTTTATCACAAATTGGTGGATATTTCATCCATTATTGTTCCAAATCAGTTAACTCTTAGGCCTCGGTCGTATTCTTGTCAAAAAGGTGCTAGATTCTTGGTACATATATTAAGATGAAAATTTGTATGCTATGTCCTTCATGTCAGAGGCAGTTATGTTTATTGATATGTTTGACGACTGTTCTTTGGCACTCAAGTTGCCAAAGCTTATATAGTAATCTAAGACTGCAACATTGTCATTACCTTTTCTCCACAACTTCATCAGTTATAACTTCTGTCAATACTTGGATTTGCGTGACTTCCGTTTGTAGATTAGAGCACTTACAGAAAAGAGAAACTTTTTTCCCCCTAGGGTCTGCTATTGGGTTCAGATTGGATAGCCTCCTCAAACTCACAGACACACGTGCGAGGAACAACAAGATGACTCTCATGCATTATCTTTGTAAGGTAACTCTTGAAACCATTCCATGTATTCCATTGTGAAACGCTGAATGTGAGATCTATGACTTGTTCTTGATCTGCACTAATTTCATGCATAGTACTCTATATGTCAACACACTAGAAACTTCATTACATCGAGCTGATGCTATTGCTAGTCAATTTGGAGCCTTCTTATGAGATTTGCATAAACAAATTTCAAATTGGAATGAATAATCTTCTAAGAGTACTCGCACGACGTTACTATATGGTAAAATATACCAGCTCTCTCAGAACATGAAATTTTATTGCATTATGGATATCCGTGGATATGGATTGTTGAGAAGGGTAGTGAAGATTGTTTAATAATGTGCAAGAAAATCATTATTGCAGTAACACTTAATATCTGACCAATGGCAATTGAAAATTTATTGAAAAAATATTTTATGCACCACATCCACATGGTATTAACCGAGCTAGATGCCATTTCTGAAATGAACAAAGCAAAAGAAAAAATAATTAAGATCAGCACAGAATCAAAACAGAAGCTTCATTGTCATCATCTGTTCTATGCAAAACTCCACTGGGATCATCAAATTAATTCTTTTATATCCAATTTAGGCTGACATGAAATTAATTCTAATTTGCAAAAATAGATTAGGGGGTAAACTGGGATCATCAAAAATCGAAAGTCTTTTGCAAAATAGATTAGGGGGTAAATAAATGTGAGTAATCTATCATCTTCAACCTTCCACAACAACCCACCATCACTAAAATGAAATTCAAAACTGGGTCGAAATCGAAAAAAGGGGACTTACCAGAAGGCGGCGCCGGCGACGGATCACGTTCACGGAAGGGGAGAGAAGAGGATGATGGCGTGCGTCGGGCGATGGTGGCGACTGGTTACTGGTTAGTGGTAAGTAGTGCCGTGGACGACCGTGGTAGCGGCGGCGCCGGTTAGAGGCTTAGAGCGTGGAAGTGGAAGAGAGAAGGCGATAGAAATATATCAATTGAAAAGTGAAAACGAGAAAGTGAAAAAACCCTAAGCCACCCCGGTACTGTGTCTGTAAGCACAAAAAAAAAAAAAAAAGAAAAAAAAAAAAAAGAAAAAAAAAAGGTGGGTTGGCCTGCCCCGCCCCGCCCCAATCCCGTTTGGCCCATGACCCAAATGGGCTAGCCCAAAATGGCCCACTTGTATTTGGGTTGGTATATTTAGGGCCCAACCCACCCTTATTCACTGGCGGGCCGGGACAGCCCAACGGGCTCAGCCCAAATTGACGGCTCTAACCACATGGTATTAAGATGAATCAAATAAATATTTGGTTGTTCATCTTTGACCTTTCTGTTTGGTCCTCCTCTTCAAAACATGTCTATTTTTGCAATCAGTTTGCCCCCTCCTCCTACGGTAGCGTTAACCATTCTGTCAAGTATATATTAGAATCCCCAAAATACCCCTTTGCAACTTTATCTTTTACTGCATCTAGATTATAACACAAAACCACCCAACGACCACCCTACACCAATTAGTATACATCTCCATTCAGAAAATTGAGTTCTTGTTTTGAGCTTTGTTTGTAATGTCTCGTACTATGTATTAGGGTCCTCCCGTTTGTTGTACTATTTTAAGTAGATTTTTTTTTTCTTCTTTTCATCTTTGTTCAAACAAGATTACTGGATTTTGTTTAGGTGCTTGTTGATAAACTACCAGAACTTCTAGATTTTTCCAAAGATCTTTCCAGCTTGGAGCCTGCATCAAAGGTAAATCTCACTTTAGTTTGCGCGTACGTAGATTTGTATATCATAAGAATTCGATTCTGTTGGTTATTATAACATGTAATTGTCAACCAGATACAATTGGTATATTTGGCAGAAGAAATGCAAGCTATCAATAAAGGTCTGGAGAAAGTTGTCCAGGAATTGTCCATGTCTGAAAATGATGGACCTGTGTCAACAAATTTTCGTAAGGTGTGTACAGGAAACTTAGGTTCAAAATTGAGTAGCTTTTTTTTTTTATAATGTGACATCTTCTCTTGACGTTAGAACTTGGCTAACAGGCTTGGATGATTTATCATTCTCTCGAGTGAAGCATAAGATATGCTTAGTGCAGTTGATTTATGTTAAAAAGTTGGAAAAGGATGATCATTGAATACTCAATTCATGTCATAGACATGTATTTAATCTGTTTAGAACCGCTATATTCATGTAGTCAAGCCAGGGGCTTGGGTTTACCCCTATACACTTCTAAATTTTTTTGATTGAGAAGAATAAATTTACTTGACAAAATATTACTCCCTCCATCCCAAAATGACCTTCTCACTTTTTTTGTTGTTACCACGAATGAATTTTGAGCGATAATTTTAAGTTGATTTAATTATCGTAATGAAAATCTAAAACTTGTTATTTATAGTATGATTGATGGTGTATCAATTACAAGTTTTAGATTTTCATTAGTATAATTAAATCAACCTATAATTATTGCTCAAAGTTCATTCGTGGTAACGGCAAAAAAAGTTGTATCAATTACAAGTTTTAGATTTTGATTAGTATAATTAAATGAACCTATAATTATTGCTCAAAGTTTATTCGTGGTAACGGCAAAAAAAGTGGGAAGATCATTTTGGGACAGAGAGAGTACTTAAGATAAAGTACTCATTCTCTTGTAATGTTGTACCCATTTAGATGACACAAAATTGGGTTAAGTTGTCTATAATTGGATTCATTCATCATTCCCAGGCTTTGAAGGACTTCCTTTGTTCTGCTGAGGGCGAAGTAAGGTCGTTGGCCTCGCTTTATTCTGGAGTGGTATGTCTCTAATATGCCTTTAGTCTCTTGAAGAGAATGTCTTGTAATCTCAGGTGTCTAAGTTATAGGCAGGCGTTAGTTTTTACTTCTTAGTGTTTCTAATGCTGAACTTTTCACAGGGTAAAAATGTGGATTCAGTGATTCTTTACTTTGGAGAGGATCCAACTCGCTGTCCGTATGAGAAAGGTATTTATTGTTTATTATTGATTTGAAATGGTATTCTTTACTAAGTGGGAAACTTTATTCTTTTATTTCCTAATTTGGTGTTTGGCTGAGGTGAGTTAGTTAAGCATTGGTCCTGGTATACCATATACTTCTTACATCAACCAAGCAGTTGAAGTTGAGACTATGATTTTGAAAAATGAAAAAACAATGTTTGTTTCTTAATTTATATGCTGAGTTAGTTCTGACTATGTCTTTATCTTTTATGTTTACATGGACACAATATTTAACAGTAAGCATGCATCTTTTCAGAACAAAAAAATGTCAAGTTCCTTTTTTGCATGCTATGTGAACAATTTGATGATGGTTAGTAGGTTCAGGGGCGGATCTATGAAGGTACGAGCGTGGGCGACGGCCCTCACTGGATTTATAAAAATAAAATAAAAATCTAGATACATTGATCATTGTATATATTAATTGAAGAAAAACAACAATTCATTGTCAAACTGTAAGGCGTTGCAGATGTGGGCCTCACGTCCCCGGTTCGAAACCCATTAGGAGGAGCTCTTTGTTTCTTTTTACTCTCTTCTAATTCGTTAAAAAACCCACTGTACATATCATTGAAGGCGTTGCAGATGTGGGCCTCACGTCCCCGGTTCGAAACCCATTAGGAGGAGCTCTTTGTTTCTTTTTACTCTCTTCTAATTCGTTAAAAAACTCACTGTACATATCATTGAATCTAGGTCTAACCCACCAGAACCTCCTCTCCGTCCTGCTTGCAACTCTTTTCATCTTAAAAACCATTTAAATTATTTTTCATCATCTTTTTTTTTTTTTTTTTGAATAAAAATTAGAAAGTTCTAATTATATGAATAATTAATTGAAATATACTCCCTCTCCCAGCTCACTTGAGACTTTTTGACCAAAACTGGTCAACTTTCGGTTTGACCAACACTTTATAGAAATATTTATGATCCGAACATTAAAAAATGTAAAATGACCACCATTAAAAATCCTCTCAATAACAATTTTTAAAAAGTTTTTTGGAACATAAATATTTCTATAAAGTGTTGGTCGAACGACCTTAAGTTGACCAGTTTTTCAAAAAGTCTCAAGTGAGCTACGGAGGGAGTAGTCTATTTACAAAACCATTATGAATGATGGAAAATAGTTTACTTCCAACCATAAAATTGATTTCATTAAGTGCTTAAAAATTATAGGCAAAAATACTTATTTTTAAAAAGATCATAATCGCCATAAAGATAGTATGTTTTATATATATTTAAATTAAGTGAATTGAAAACATTTAATGACTATATAGAGAGAAGAGTTCTAAGTAATTGATACAATAATAATGTATAAATTACAATGCAATTTTTGAAATATACTTCCTCCGTCCCAGTCCCAGCACAAGTAGGACTAGAGATGTATGCACGGAGATTTAGAAGTACTATTATTATATAAAAAAAAAGTGGAAGTAGTGGAGGAGCGGTTGTGAAAATGAAAAGTAGGAGAGAGAATGAGTGGTATGAATAGTGAGTGGATTGTTGTTGTGAGTATGACAAGCGAGTCTCATTTAATAAAAAAATATAAAAAGGTTACCTTTTTGGGTAGTCTCAATTGTCGTGGGACGGACCGAAAGTGAAAGAAGTCTCACTTGTGATGGGACGGAGGGATTATTTAATATTGCACACTTATAATGTCATACTCCCTCTGTCCCAGAATGATAGTCCTCCTATTGTCATGGGTTTTACGAAGGAACTTTGAGTAATAATTAAGGCTACTTTTAATTATTCTAATGAAATTTTTGAAATTGTTCTTGATACACCATTATAAATACTATTAATATCAATTTCTAGATTCACATTAACATAATTATAAGTAGCATTTATAATTGCTCAAAGTTCCCTCGTAGTAACAACGAAAAAAGGTGGACTATCTTTCTGGGACGGAGGGAGCATTATTTTATACATTGAATATTACAAAACAAAATAAAAGTGATTGATTTGAGTAATGTCTTTAATGAAAATAAAATTTGGCCCCCATTGATAATAATTCCTGAATCCGCTTCAAGTAGGTTGTTGAATGGCATTATTCTATGGTCCCTAGAGTTTACACCACTCATAAAGTCATAATGTTAACAATGTGAAACATTATGACAATTGCTGGCTTCAATGATTCAAACATTGCTCGGGTGTGTCATTAGACTTTGTCGTAAACAGAAAAACATTGCGTGCATGTGCTTTGAGGTAGTCCCTCCGTCCCATAATAACTGTTGCATTCGACTTTTTAATGGGTCAACACAAGTGAGCTTTGACCAAATAGTAATGTCAATCTAATCATCCAAGTGAAATTCTAAAATTGTTATTGATATATATTATTAAGCCATTTATCAATAACAATTTTTGGAATTTTATTGGGATTATTAGATTGACAATAATTTTTGGTCAAAGCTCACTTGTGCTGATCATTTAAAAAGTCACATGGGACTATCTTTCAGGGACGGACTGAGGAGTACCTATGTTTAGAAATGCCCCAAATCTATCTTCACTATTCTCGACATCAGTCAGCTAGTGCTGTGGCTCATTTCATCTCTTGGTTTTTGTTCCTAGTTGTTTCAACCCTATTGAACTTTGTGAGGATGTTCAACCAAGCACACGAGGAAAACAACAAGCAACTAGAGTTGGAGAGAAAAAAAGCAGAGAAAGAAGAATCAGAGAGAAAAAAGGCAGAGAAGGAAGCTGCAGCTAGTGAAAAGTTGAAAATAACCCCTTCTTCAAAGAAGGACTCGCAGCACTTGAGACATCATACGGTCAGAAGCGTCACATAGTCAGAGGTTACATTTTCAATTTACCCGTTTCCCATTTTTTTTCAAATAAAACCATGTAAAGAAAATAGGACGTAGGTTGAAAATGGCCGTGCAAAGCATCTCTGAATATTGCTGCAATCGACAAGTATTTCTGGTTTAGGTAAAGTTTTTATACTCCTTATTTCAGCAAATATATCTCCTGAGATGTCTTGATTAGTATCAATCAATTTTCGCTTTTGAACGATCAACTGATTGGGGCTAATTGATTTTATCGTACCAGTTTCAGAAGGCGAGGTGCGTTTGGCGTGAACTGGTTTGCAGCAAGGGAGCTTGTAAATATCTAGCCATCAGGAATCTAGTGTAAGAATTTATACAGAAAAGTGGGTAGTTTCATTTATTTATTTTGTTTGATTAATTCTTTTACTATGAATAAAACTGTGGTTTTACCTTTTGCTTTATCTTTTATCTGATTAAGTTCATAATTCCAGCATGGAGTCCATATCAATGCTTGGTATGCAATGATTGATTTTATTTTTAATGTTTTCACCCGAGAGCAATAGTACTATTTTGATTGGTCAAACATTTGAAGGACTATTTGCTAGTAACCTTTTGCACTTCAAGTAAACTTTTGTTAACAAGAAAAAATCAATTTCCAAAAGAGCGACCTCTACTTTTCCCAAACAGTCTCGGAGGAACTCAAAACATCAACTATTGATATTCTATCCATTCCAAATAGTACAAAGGATGGAAAATAAAATACTTGGGGCTCAACCAGATGTTCTATGGAAAAAAGGAGATTTTAGAAGATATTCTGACAAAAATTCGCCACAAACTACAAGGATGGCAAGGAAAATTCCTTAACCTAACGGGCCGCGTCACTCTCATCAAGCATGTTGTTGCAACCATTCCGTGTCATGCAATGTATTGCTTCAAATTCCCAATTCACTTTATCAAAGAAATGCATCGACAATTCAACAAGTTTCTATGGCTTGGACTTGACAAAGAGAAGGGGATTCATTGGGCAAATTGGAGTAAACTTTGTTTACCAAAGAACTTGGGAGGTCTAGGACTCAAACACATGGGATCTCTAAATCAAGCATGTCTAGCGAAAACGGCTTGGCGGATTATCACAACACCGAACAGCTTGATCAGTTCCTCCATCAAAAACAAATATTTCCCTCGTAGTACATTCCTGGAAACTGGAAACTCACACCGAGGATCTTGGGGATGGAAAAGCCTAATTAGGGTAAGGAGTTGATAAAGAAAAATATTCATTGGAGACTCAAAAATGGACAGACTATACATGCACTCAAACACAATTGGATTCCAGATCACCCAAATTTCACTCCAAACAACACTCTAGATTCAAGTCTTCCGAACCTTCTAGTAGCTGACCTCATAAACAGACAATCCAACACCTGGAAAGCCCCTCCGATAAAGCAACTTTACCCCCCTCTTGTAGCGGAATCCATTCTCGCATCATACATCCCAATACACGGAGAAGATGATCAGGTATGGACACATACACCCCATGGAAACTACACAGTTAAATCAGGGTATTTTCGGAGCCTTCTCATGCACAGAGACACAGAAAGACTCCTCTCCAACACTACAAATACCGATAACCAAAAACTATGGAGAAAATTATGGAATTCTCCATTGGAACCAAAAATAAAAGTCTTTATGTGGAGATTACTAAACAATAACCTTCCGACAAATCTTGAACTATCAAAACGGAAATGTGCTCCTTCACCAAATTGTCAGAGGTGCCTTACACAAGAAGAATCCCCCCTCCACCTATTCTTTACCTGCTGGTACTCCCAACAAATCTGGATGAATTCACCCCTCCCCCCCCCTCAGTACCCGTGGACTCCCCCAACATACCTCTAACCAAATGGTTATCCTTATGGACTACCCAGAACCCTGAGCCAGAAAACTTTCACCTTCTTATTTTCTACTGCTGGGAAATTTGGTTGAACAGAAATAGAGTCATATTTCAAGAAGAAGCTTCGAACATTGATGGGATCCATCCCAAAGCAATGGAACATCTCCCATCGCCTGAAGAACAACGAAAGGAGGAAGGTTCGAGAAAGAGAACAAGAACAACGGACACAACACATAAATTCAGACAACAACCATCACAATCCATCTTCAGAACGGAGTCTAGATTCAAGGAATGGAAAGACTCTGGAAGAATATATCAAAAACACAGAACCAAGAAACAGCCACATTTTAATCACGGATGGAGCCTGGAAGAAAGGAGTGACATGGGTAGGTATTGGATGGGAACTATGGGCCAACACTCAGGGAAGAATAGCTATTGAAAGTTCATCTCATAAATCAAGTTCAAGTATACACACTGAATGCCTAGCAATTCTGAAAGGATTGGACCGGCTCTGAAGCATGATTTTAGGAAAATTGAGATTCTCACGGACTCACTACAAGCAAGCCTTTTCATAAACAGTCAAAGGATACCTCCTCGGGTCTTGCACCTCTTGTCCAAGATATTAAAGCTCTAGCTCGGAACTGCTCAACATTTAGCATTGGTAAGGTAGATAGAGCAATTGTCCACTATGCACATCTAAGTGCCAAATTCACTAGGAAAATGTACTTAAACTTTGTAGGCCCTGAGCCAACTTTCCTTTATAATTAATAAGAATCTTATTATAAAAAAAAAAAGAAAAAAAGAAATGAGACTAATCTTTTATCCAACTGAAAAAGAAGAATCAAATCATATCTTGAAATGGGAAAATATGTTACAAAACTGAGACGGCTCTTGCGGTCTTTTTGCTCCCCCCTACTGCAACGGTCGAATAAAGGGTCACACTCTCTTTTTGTATGTGTGCGATTTAGGGTCAATTTGGTATATGGGAGACTTACATTAAATCAAATTAATACTCACTTATATATTGAGAAAATAGTGAGGATGTGGCCTGCGGTCACCAAACGGAGTGCCATAAATATTAGTTTTCTTTACTTTATTACTCCGCCTTAGAACGTTTAAAATTATCAATTGATTTGACGAAATTTTAGATGTTTATTTTGAGACTAGGTCACTAAACGGAGCAGTGGACAGTCGACCGCAGGGAGCAGCATGTAATGATGCCATAAATATTAGTTTACTTTATTACTCCGCCTTAAAATGTTTAAAGTTATCAATTGATTGATGCAATTTCAGATGTTTATTTTGAGACTAGAGAGGAGTATGAAATAGAAAATAAACACGTGAGAGGGAAGGGAAGCTATGGTAATGCATACAGATACAACAGAAGTGGGTGTTGAATACTCCCTCCCTTCCATTTTAAAAGTAAAAAAATAGGTGGGTTCAAGAATTAAAAAAAAATTAAGCACCTATTTGGTTCTTAACCTATTGAGTTGTTTTCCTTTTGGTCCTTAACCTATTTTGGTTTTCCTTTTGATCCTTGATGTACTTAGTTGCAGGATAAAGTGATCCTTAATCTATTTTAGTTTTCCTTTTGGTCCTTGATGTACCTATTTGCCGGACAAAGTGGTCCTTAAAATCGTCGACATGGCTTGTTGACCGAAAGGAAAACCAAAATAGGTCAAGGACTACTTTGTCCTGCAAATAGGTACATCAAGGACCAAAAGGAAAACTAAAATAGGTTAAGGACCACTTTATCCTGCAACTAGGTACATCAAGGACCAAAAGGAAAACCAAAATAGGTTAAGGACCAAAAGGAAAACAACTCAATAGGTTAAGGACCAAATAGGTGCTTAACTCAAAAAAGGTGATGTGTTATCCCATTTTAAAAGTTAAAAAATAGGTGAGTTCAAGAATTAAAAAAAGGTAATGTGTTGATAGTTGAGTATGAGAGAGAAAGTGGGGTAAAGAAGAGTTAGTGGATAATTGTTATGAGTATAACATGTAGACCCATTTTTTATTTTAGGATTTTGACTTTTAAAATGAGACGCATTTTAAAAAAAAACTGATTCTTAAAATGGGACGGAAGGGACGCAGGGAGTATATGAGTGGAGAATTGTCATGTGATCCAAGAATGGAATGGGACAATGATGTAAATAGTGTACCCCAAGTCAAGATCCAACAGTGACCAAATCCGTAATCTCGTAGGTTGTGCATGTCACGTGCCGTTGACGGAAAGTGGTCTCATTTAGGGACTTATTAAAGCTGTGGAAGGCTTTTATTAAAGCTGTGGAAGGCTTTTGGGGAAACTACCAAGATATGCAACGTAGTTTCCGATTTTTATCAAATAATGCAACCTACTAACTAGTGGCAGATATGTGAAACGTACTTTACTATCATATATCAAATAATGCAATGTACAATTTTTTTCTAACGCCGTTAAAAATTCTAACAGAAGTATGACTTTCGTAAAAAAACTAACAAAAACGTTTCTTTAATAATCCAAAAAATGTAAACTTTCGTTAAAAAACTAACAAAACGTTTCTTTAACAATCCTTTCAATGGGATGGTGGTGGGTATCTCATCACTTTCTCATGTTTCCTTTTCATTTTGAGTTAGTTTCGTTAAATATATAGCTGAACTCGTTAAAAATTTAATGTGTTTTGAGTAGGTTGCATTATTTGATAAATGATAGTAAAGTACGTTTCATATATCTGTCACTAGTGAGTAGGTTGCATTATTTGATAATAGAGGCTTAGTACGTTGCATCAAGCACTAATTATTCCCTTTTGGGTTCTATTTAAATTGATGAAATTTATGTGAATCGCACCATCTGCAAATTATGATAAGCTTACACTTATATAGGAAACAAATAAAATATATATATATATATATATATATATATATATATATTATATATATATTATATATATATATATATCTAAAATTCAAAAGAACTCAGTCACTAAGTCGACACAAAAATTAAATGTCCACGCACCATCTAGAAGATCTACATCAGGAAGATATGAATTCCCACAGAACACTAAATATGAGGATAGTTCTTCACAAAATGAAACTGTTTTTGAAGATGAAACTAATATTGAAATATATATATATATATATATATATATATATTAAAGTTGGTGAGGAGAGTTGTGGGTTTGACATGTGTACATGTTTTAGTAAAAGCTTGAATTTGGAGAAGCCACATCAACATCACCTTAAAATGTAATGACTTTTGATATTCTCATTCTTAGCTAATACTATTAGTTAATTATATTAGTAATTATATGAGTTAACTATTACTATTAATAGTATAAGTTAACTATTACTATTAATAGTATAAGTTAACTATTACTATTAATAGTATTAGTTAACAATATTAGTTACAATACAAGTTAAATATTACTAATAGTAGTATTAGTTAACTATAATAGTTAATATATTAGTTAACTATTACTATTAATAGTATTAGTTAACTATAATAGTTACTATATATAAGTTAATTATTACTATTAATAGTATTAGTTAACCATAATAGTTACTTTATAAGTTATTTTTTACCATTAATAGTATTGGTTAACTATAATAGGCTACATACATTAACTATTACTATTATTAGTATTAGTTAATTATAATAGTTATTATATAAGTTAGATTATTAATTTTTAATATTAATTAATCATAATAGTTACTATATCAATAACTATTACTATTAATAATATTATTTTATTATAATAATTATATTAATAATTATTGTTATATAGATTAATCATTGCTATTAATATTTATTAATTATTACTATCAATAGTATTAATTAATTATAATAGTTATTATAATAATAATCATCATATAGATTAATTTTTATTATTAATAGTATTAGTTAAAATGATGATTAATATATTAGTTAACTATAGTTAAAATATTTTTTAAGAGATATTATTGGTTTCCCATGCAGAGCACGGGTTACCCGAGCCACATCAACATCATCCTAAAATGTAATGACTTTTGATATTCTCATTCTTAGCTAATACTATTAGTTAATCATATTAGTAATTATATGAGTTAACTATTACTATTAATAGTATAAGTTAACTATTACTATTAATAGTATAAGTTAACTATTACTATTAATAGTATTAGTTAACAATATTAGTTACAATACAAGTTAAATATTACTAATAATAGTATTAGTTAACTATAATAGTCAATATATTAGTTAACTATTACTATTAATAGTATTAGTTAACTATAATAGTTACTATATATAAGTTAATTATTACTATTAATAGTATTAGTTAACCATAATAGTTACTTTATAAGTTATTTTTTACTATTAATAGTATTGGTTAACTATAATAGGCTACATACATTACTATTACTATTATTAGTATTAGTTAATTATAATAGTTATTATATAAGTTAGATTATTAATTTTTAATATTAATTAATCATAATAGTTACTATATCAATAACTATTACTATTAATAATATTATTTTATTATAATAATTATATTAATAATTATTGTTATATAGATTAATCATTGCTATTAATATATATTAATTATTACTATCAATAGTATTAATTAATTATAATAGTTATTATAATAATAATCATCATATAGATTAATTTTTATTATTAATAGTATTAGTTAAAATGATAATTAATATATTAGTTAACTATAGTTAAAAATATTTTTTAAGACATAGTATTGGTTTCCCGTGCAGAGCACGGGTTACCCGCTAGTAAAAAATTATTTTTCGTGCCAACTCACATTGTAAAAAGAGGTGGTCTCCCATAAGAACAAGGGGATCCGTCTCATGTATGAGACGGGTCGCCTCATGACCCATGGGCATGACCCGCCACGTGGCAGCCTCCCAGAGGTCACCTTTTTTTTTTTTTGAGTTTTTATATTATTTTTTCGGCTTTTCAGCTGTTGACCAAAAGTAATAGTTACCACAACTTAATGTAATGACTGAATACTTATAAAGTAATATTGTTCATAAGTAAACGTAACACCTGTTTTACAAAAACAAAATCTCATTTTACCTATTTTTTCAAATGTAATACTAACTATAATTACATGTAACCCAAACAATATCTAAATGTAATTATCATTTATACTGAAATGTAATAATGCTTTTGCAAAAATGTAAAATATTGTGTATTTTGATTTAATTTTTGAAAGAAAGTAACATTTGAAAAGTAACAAATTCATATATATGAATGTAATTGTTTGTACAAGTAAATGTAACACTTTAATAAAAAAAATTATAACATATTTCTATAGATAATGTAATACTTTTACATGTAACACTAATCAAGTGTTTTTAGCTCTAAAAATGTAAATGGTTGAATTATTACTTTTTCTATACATATGTGTTACAATTATGTATAAACATTATTACATATAAGTAACACGTTCGTTACATTTTAGTTGTAATAAGTATTACTTTTGGCAAACGAAGAAAACATAAAAAAAAACACTGTTACTTTTCTATATATATGTATTACTTTTATGTATACAAACTGTTACTTTATATGTATACAGTCATTACATTATGTTATAGTAACTATTACTTTTGACAAACCGAAAAAAAAAAACCCAAAAAAAATAATATAAAAATTAAAAAAAGCAAAAAAAAATAAAAAAAATAAATTTGGGCCTATGAGAGGCTGCCACGTGGCAGGTTCGACCCTGGGTCCTGGAGCCGGTTCGTGGGTCAGGCGGGTGGGTCAAAAACCGACCCGTCTCATGGATGAGACGTATATAGCAGGTCTCACGGAAGTTTTAGTCTTGTAAAAAATTGTTGTGTATGCAGAGTTAAGTAAGGTAATCCCTCTCGTTCAAAATAACTGTCACTTTTGGTCAAACAGGTGTAAGTTTTACCAATAAATTTAAACAAAAAATAATGATCATAATAAAAATCTAAAAATTGTTATTAAAAGTATTATTAATTATAATACAATGACAAATTTTAGATTTTTATTAGCATCATTATTTTTTATTTAAATTATTGGTCAAAGTTACATCTGATTGACCAAAAGCGACAGTTATTTGAGACCAGAGGGAGTATATAATATTAAATTGTTGTGATTATGGATAATGAAGTAGGATTTATAGGAATTATTAGTGGGGTGTAGTATTGTAAATTGAAGTGAGGGATTTTGAACCAGTCCAGCAGAAGCTTTACTCCAGCTCTCCAGCGAGTGAAAACGAGACAACGTCTTGTACCGCGTCCGCTTGTTGACAGAGAGGGAGCAACTGCACTTATGCCTGTCTTTGATCCAGAGGTAACTTGTTGAGAAATCGGTGTGGGAGAGGAGTATGGTGATAATTTGTTTATTCAGTCTCTCAAATAATTACAATAACTTAACCCTACATTTGTACTAAAGCTTAAACCCCTATTACTTGATCAATACTCTATTCCTAATTTACATCCACCAAATAAGATAACAATATTAACAAAATATGTCCAGAATATTTACTTGAGATATACACAATCTCCTAATTCCGTTCAACTTGATCTCGCATATCTTCGAGTCGAGTCGATTTGATCTCGATCTCAATATCTTCAACTTGGTCTGTCTCGATCTCGATCTATCTCAATCTCCAACTCCCCCCTTCAAGTTGGAGGATCTACAACGTAGATACCCAACTTGCAAATACGACAATCAAAAGGGGAGAAAAAATTCAGTTTTTTTTTCCATCGTCAGTCCACTTGTGTGCAACGTTGAGCACACAAGTGTCCGAACAACTTAACACACAAGTTGCTTGTCAGACCTCCCAAATTTCTTTTGTCTTCATCGCGCTGCACTTGTGCAGCGTCTGTTTCTGATTCTGGTCGTGAATCTGGTGAAAATTCCCAGGAGTTAGGCATTCATTAATTTCGAGCACCAACTCCGGTCGATTTCATAGTATGTTGTATCGGCGCCGTCATTAGGGTTCTTCGCCGGTACAAATCTGCCGCCGACAACTATGGCACCACCGCCGTCGCTGCCGGTTTCTGGTCTTCTGGTCGTGCCCTGTCGTGTTCGTCTTGCACAATTCGTACCACGAAGGAGCAAACTTCGTCATGAACGGGTCCCTCCTCAACGCTTTTTTCGTGCACCTCCTGTGCCGCGAAGAGGCTTCCACGGGCTCCTCCCGTCATTTGTTCTTCTCCACCATGTTGCCTACCATGGCAACGATGGTTTCATTGCGGAAGCGTATGGATATTCAGGCCCCCATATTGAGATATACACAATCTCCTAATTCCGTTCAACTTGATCTAGTGCATATCTTCGGGTCGATTTGATCTCGATCTCAATATCTTCAACTTGGTTCGTCTCGATCTCGATCTATCTCAATCTCCAACTTAACACTACTATTTTTCAGGATTCCCAGGCCAAATGCTAGGTGCGCTGTGAAACCAATCTTACTCTACTCGGTAGAAAGATTCTTTTGTAAAACGTGCACTACTCTCAACGAAAAAAAACAAAATCAAACGTTTCCGCACAATGTGGAGCTAACATGCAGCTAACACGCTTGTTTTTTTTTTTTCCACATTGGGTAGTGAACATTTTACATTGCGTAGCAAACATACAAAATGTTGTCTTGTTTTCACACGCTGGAGCAGTTCCAAGTCCTTATGTGAGTCACTTGATATGAGTGTAACAACTAGATCTCATTAATTAAAAGTTTTTACAAAGTTTCTATTTTTGACTTCTGCATTTTAAGTGAGATATTCAAATGATAAGAGGGATAAGATCTATTATAAAGCAGAGTATTATTGATAGGAACTGAACTCTTAATTTTAAAATAGTGGTGAAATACTCCCTCCGTCCCAAAATGATCTTCACATTTGACTATTCAAACTTTTTAAAGATATGAACACTTGCTTCACTAGACATTTTGTGTTTATGAACATTTAAGCCTAAAATGTAGAAATGGAAAGAACTTTTTGGGACAATGAAAAATGGCAAATGAGAAGATCATTTTGGGACGGAGGGAGTATTTGATAGAAACTTTTTTTTTTTTTTTTAGAACATATGACCTCAACGTTGGGATTATCTATCCATTCCAGTATAAGGTTGGTTTTATTGGTATGCAAAAGAGAAGGAGAATTTGAAGAGTAATAGAGGTATCTGTCGGTGGAGGGAGGAAAGTGAGGCGGAATGGGCAAACTTTTGTCGCAATCTAAAAACACAGCCGTTGGCGTTTGATTATTTTGGCCACACCCCACACCCCCACATGTTGATGTTGTTATTGTTGAGAGAATAAAAGAGCCATCTTTTCTCCATCCTCCTTTATGTTTTTTTGCACCAAGGACCACCAAAATCTAGCCTATATTCATTCCAAATTCTATGTTCATAACATAACAGGGTGATCATGGTCCGGTCTGGTTCATTTTTTGAAAAAAAAAATCATAAAACCAGAACCGGAACCAATACTCTAGTTCTCTAAAAATTAGAAACGGAACCAAACCAATACTTGTGAGAACAAACACACTGGTTCTGGTTCTACTGGTTCTACTGGTTTTGTCTGGTCCGGTTCTACAATTTATTAATCAATTGAAGTTTATTTATTTTCAAGCTTTCTTAACTCACGACATTGACACGATCAAACCCAAACATAAACTTAATATTGATTATAAATCGAGATAAAACCCCCAAAAAATTGAAGTACCGTCAAATTATACGACGAAATTAAGGTCTAAATTCAGAAAATATAAACACTATAGTATTAAATATTACGACTATTGATTAACAAACAAAAAGAAACATATATATTGATCATTTTAGAAATAGTTACATGAGTCTTTTTTTTAAACAATTTAAATGGGCTATTAAAAAATTATAATATAAAAGTAAGTATATTATTTATTTACTATAAGATAATACATACTCCGTATAAAATAATATGTAGTATATGTGCTCAACTGGTCCGGTCCGGTTCTAACAAGAATTAATTTTACCAAGAACCAGGACCGAACCAATATACTGGTTCTATAATATTTTGGAACCGGAACCAAACCATATGTACTGGTCTGGTCCGTTTTTACTGGTTCAGTCCGTTCCAAGAAAATTTTGCTCACCCCTAGTTCATAACACTCTATTCTTATACTCCCTTTGTTTGTCCTAAATAAATGTTTTACTTTCCATTTTCGTTTGTCCCAAAATAAATATCATCTTACTAAAAATATGGTATGAAATTTGGTGATCTTTCTATACTACCCATTCTAATATGCACAAGCATTGCAATGTCATAGGAGGTGTCACTCTACTCATATAAATAGATTGAGGCAATTAAGTAAACATAACTAAAAAACTTAAAAACATTGACGTATTAACTAGGACATTTATTCTAGGAAAGAGGGATTACAATCTAACAACTGATATCAAATTGTTCGAGACATTATCTTACATCAGAATTTGAGGTCCCTTACCTATAACATATAAAGATTTGAGCCGCTCCTCATACAACCAATTTGTTTTAGGTAAAACTCGATCAGGCAGATAGCGAAATATTCGAAATAACCTTGTAAGATGAAAATCATCAACGACCTCAGTCCTCTTGAATCCACCAAATTTATCGTGCATCCTCTTCATCTTAATTATTATCATACTTGCTGAAATTATAAAATAAAAGTTTTACACCGGTCATTTAAAAAATGTCATAATGGCAAAAAAAAAAAAAATCAAATCACCATTTAACATAATTCAAGAAATCATAATCCATAAATTAATCTAAGAAATTAAAATAAAGCAAGCTCATAGTGTATACCCCCCACCCCACACCCTTCCCAAAAAAAAAAAAAAAAAAAAGAAAAGATAAACTATAATCCTCTTAAAGAAAATATTTTTAGTTAAAGGTAATTAGGGGCTAGGCGATCTAGATGTGTACCTCTATAGCGATTACATTAGGATAAAGTGTATGACTATGAGCATGAGTTTGATATGAAAGCTAGGGAATAATAAAATCACACTGGCCACTCATTTTCTAAACAAATCATTCATCCTCCATAGTATCCCATCTTAATTTATACTAGTACTATTAATTTTAGTTTTCACTTTTACTTTTATCCGTATTTTTTTTTTTTTTAAACTGTGAAAAGGTGGGAAAGTAGAATAATACCACCTCCGCTCCCACCGTTTATAATTTTAGTTTTGTTTGACTGTTCAAATATTAACAACATATTATCATATTTATTACTACTCTTAGCAAAGTCCAGTTATTACTCCCACTATTGTTTTTTTGGCACAACATAACTGGACATCCAATATTTTAACTCACAACTTTAATAATAAGACTATTTTTCTTAGAACTAACATATTGAAAATATGGAATACCATTTGCGACTGAAAGTTTAGATAGCTAGGATGGTCGGACAATAAACACAGAGTATGGTGTGAATCGTAGTGTGAAGTCACCACAGATTACACCAACTGACTTGCAGCGGAATAAAACGTAAAAACGAAATATTTAACACATCTACAGCAACTCGCTGTAGACAACAAAACTTCTCTTTGATAAAAACTGTTATGATCGATTACAAAGAATGAATTAAGAGAAGAGACCAAATATGAAAACACTAAAACACTCAAAACAAGTTCTATGGAAGAACTTGTATTACAAAAGAACTCTATTACTAAAGCACTCAAGATGACTTGAGAAATCAGAATTTTTTCTCAGAAAATCGTTAGAATGAAATGGAACTGCTTCTCTCTTTATAAGATTGGCAATCCCAAAGCCGTGTAAAGATGGAATCCGTAGGAGTCTTGGAGAGCAATCCTTGTGAAGATACACTTCATCCTTTCCTAAATTATAGCTTCCAAATCCAAGTAAAAGATATCTACAAAAATTAAAAGAGATACACAAAATTAGGAAACTAATTAATATGTTAGTAATAAAAATAATAAAAATATTTACAATTTTACCTAAAATAAAGAAAGACATAAATCCTAAATTAACACAAATTAAAATAAAATCGTGTGTGCTAAAATAGCCACACTTACAATCTCCCCCTGATTTATGGCTTTCTGGTCAAAACAAAAATGTTAAGATTATTAAGTGACCAAAATATAAACTCCCCCTGAATCCAACTGTTGACAAAAAATGGCAATGAGATCTTTCCTTTTGATAACTGTACCTGCCAAAAATTATAGTGCCACACCAAGATAACAACCATACACCAAGACAACAACTATATTAGCTTCTCTCCCCCTTTTCACATACAACCATATTAGCTTTCTCTCCCCCTTTTTGACCAGAATGCGAGATGATCAAGTTCGCAAAAGGTCGTTACGACGGAAAGACAGGCTGGTGTGAGATCAGATGTGATCACATCGAGGGACACATCGTCAGCTGGACTTGAGGATAGAACAATTGCTGGAGACAGAGATGAAGCAACATGCACAAGGGATCCAGGCTTCCAGGACACAAGAGAATCTTCAACATTTCAGATTTATCAAATAATAGAAATCATGGGAGACATAGAAAATGTTATAACCAAACTTTGAGAGAATGAACTACCATTGATAGAATAAAAAATGCAAGATAAATACTCTCCCTAAAAACATGTCATTAGACATTTATTTATGAAAAATTTCCTTGAGCATAAATTTATATACAGAGTTTACCAGAACAACACAAAATCAGTTCGGAGACATTAGCACTATGGTAGGGACGACTCAATAAAAAAAAAACAAATAAACAAAAATATGCAAGTGAAGTGTACAACTCAGATTAGTGTGACTTGGGATGAAATCACACCCGGGGACTCAACCTATCCAAGAACTTCAATGAACACAAATCCCAATCTTCTCAGCCTCTAGAATGCGCCCCACCCCTTTTTTAATTGTGGGAAATGAATTTGTGGGTAGCTTTCACTCTACATTAAATCCAAAGATAGCCCTTTCTCTTTCAAATGGTCTTCTCAAATTCGAGGCACACTTTGGTTTTGTGTGAGTTCGTTTGATCACATTTGGATTGGCTGCATACAATGGTGGAGCAGCTGTTTCCCAAGAAAGCATCCACTGAGAGATAAAATAAAGGCTTTTGCCAAAGTAACCACAGGAAGTATTCACAGTTCAAGGACCAATCAAGTCAAGGGAGTGGATCAAGTGATCACTCTGAGATGTACAGTGCAAACATAATACAATGTTCTTTTTTTTTTTTTTTTTTTTTTTTTTAAGTTAACAAATATACAAGTGTGACACATGGTGTGATCATACAGGGATCACGCCATCAAATGATGCAAAGTCCAAGAGATTTCCTAAGTGTAGAAAATCTCTGAAAGTCTAGGGCCTTAGTGAAAATGTCAGCCAACTGATTTTCTGTTCTTACTGGTTCCAGGCTTACAATTTTCTGCTCAACAAAATCTCTGATAAAATGATGTTTAAAGTCAACATGTTTAATACAAGAGTATTGAGCATGAATTTTTGAAGTATCAATAGCATTTAAATTGACCCAAAATCGAGTTAAAACCTTACTTTGTGGCCCATAATTTTTTACCATTTGTCTCATCAAAATGATTAAAGAACTCCCATGTGACGAAAAGAAATTACTTGTTACCTCATAGCCTCTGACTTTCATGTAATTCAACCCTACCGCATCACGGTAGTTCACCCTTACCATTTGTCCAATCCTCATCTTCTCACTAACATCCCCAAGAACATGTAAATTGGGATGTTCCTCTTGGATTTCGGAGGCACTGTTTCTGGACCATGTCAAACCTGCTTCTTTACTTCCTGAGCTGCTGGAGGATGCCTCTGAATCTGAACAGGGGTCGTTTTCTGGTAGTGTCGTCTGTGGTGTTATCACACCGGGGGTAACATCAGACGGTTCTGCACTCTCTGGTGTTGTTTCCTGTTCAGCTTCGTCATTGGCGGGCTCCAGCTCTTCAACAAACCCTGTAGCATCACAAAACTTATAGCAATTGTCAGAAGTTTTAAGACCTTTAAACACACAATTGCCAGATTTATCAAAAACCTCACAAATTTGCTTGTCAAACTTCACATGCATATCATCGTCACATAAATGACTAATGCTTATGAGGTTTGCTTTGAGGCCATCAACATGGAGGACATTATGGAGATTAGGCATACCATTAACATTCAAAGTTCCTTCCCAACAATCTTACCTATGCCGCCACCTCCATATTTCACATTTCCTCCATTCATAGGAGAATAATCAGATAAGAATTCAGCTTTACCTGTCATGTGCCTTGAGCACCCACTGTCAAAATACCAAGAGCTAGACACACTACTCTTTTGAGAAGTCAAACAACCTTACACTCCTCACCTTTCTTCTCAGCCCACACGAATCGCCCAGATTTCTGGCGATGTGGGTCATTCTAACACCCATCTGGGAACCAGATTCCCAAGGTCATGAATTCTTTGGTAACAAAACGGTCTGATGTGCCCAGGGGCAAAGCAATAGTGGCACACATATTTTTTTCTCCTAGGTCTAGACTCTCTTTTCTGAAAAGATTTTGATTCCGATCTCTCTTCACCTTCTTTCACAAAATTGGATCCATAGCCAAGGCCATTTTTAGAATGGCTTCCAATATTTAAAACCTCTTCAAGTTTAGCTTTGCCATTGTTTAACTTGGTAAAAGTTTCATTTGCTTTTTCAAGATCAGCTTTAACTTTCTCGAGTTCAACATCACGCTTTGTGAGCATGACCTCGAGTTTGGATATGGAATCCTTTTGATTATCATTTTCAATGGAAACTCTCTCAAGTTCAGATTTTAAGGAAGTGATTTCAGCTGAGAGTTTCTCATTGACTTTTTCAAAAACACCAAGTTTTTCAACCCGTTTTTGCCAATTGGCGAAAAGATCAGTGTAAGCTTCATGAAGTTCCTCAAAATTACCATCACATTCCTCTTCATCCTCTGGTTTCTCAGATATAGACGAATTAAAGCATTTAAACTCAGAGTCTGAGGATGTGATCTCTGGTGTGAACACACCTGAAGTAACACCAAAATGATGTTCGTGATTTTGAGATGAATTATCAATTTCTGCAAGGAATGCATACTCATCATCATCCTCACTATCACTCAGGGTCGCATTTAAGATCATCCCCCTTTTCTTCAAAGTGTTGGCACACTCATTCGCATAGTGGCCAAAGCCTTTACAGGTTCTACATTGAACGAAATCTGATTTCTTTTTGTTAAAATTTCCAGACTTTTTAAAGCAATTTCCAGTATCCTCTTCAGAATCTTCAATTGTTTTGGCTTTCAGATGAAAATTTATTATCACGTTTATTCTTTAAAAAAGATGCAAAAATTTTTGTGAGAAAAGCCACATCTTCTGTTTCCAATTAGATTTGTCAATTTCCTTAGAGATTTCTACAATTTCTTTAGAAACTTTAGAGGATTTGGAAAGAGCTTCGGCAAGAGCATTACTTTCAGCTTTGTGTTGCTGTTGAATAGCCAAGTTCATTTCAAACATGGTTAGTTTGCCAATGAGAGAGTTATAACCCATGGTAGCAGTGTCATTGGCTTCTTCAATAGCAGCAATTTTTATGTTAAACTTTTCTGTAACAGTTCTGAGTAACTTACTTACTAACCTAGCATTAGAGATAGGCTCACCTAGGGAGAGGCACTCATTTGAGATATCTTTGATTTTAGCCGAATAGCTTTTGATATCTTCAGTGTCTGACATTCTCAGGTTTTCAAACCTAGTCATGAGAATCCTCAACCTAGTGCCTTTCACTCCTTCATCTCCTTCACAATGAGCTTGAAGAATATCCAAGAATTTTTGGCAACACTTTGATTGGTGACCAGTCTGTACATGTCTTCATCCACATGACTAGATATGGCACCCAAAGCTTTGGAATTATAATTTGCTAGGGTTACTTCATCAGTTGTCCAGTCTTCTCCGGTTTAGAAATGTAGACTTTTTCTTCAGAGGTTTCACCCTCTGCGGCCTTACTTTCAATCCTTGGAGGAGTCCAGGCAACTATGATACTCCGCCATGCTCTTTCATCAATCGCTTTGATGTACAGACGCATTTTGGATTTCCACAAGGCATAGTTTGTACCATCCAACACAGGTGGACGATACTGACTTAACTGACCTTCCATAATGACTATCCTTTCTGGATCTCACTCAGTATGTCGAGTGGAGGCTCTGGTGCCAATTGAAAGTTTAGATAGCTAGGATGGTCGGACAATAAACAGAGTATGGTGTGAATCGTAGTGTGAAGTGACCACAGATTACACCAACTGACTTGCAGCGGAATAAAAACGTAAAAACGAAATATTTAACACATCTACAGCAACTCGCTGTAGACAACAAAACTTCTCTTTGATAAAAACTGTTATGATCGATTACAAAGAATGAATTAAGAGAAGAGACCAAATATGAAAACACTAAAACACTCAAAACAAGTTCTATGGAAGAACTTGTATTACAAAAGAACTCTATTACTAAAGCACTCAAGATGACTTGAGAAATCAGAATTTTTTCTCAGAAAATCGTTAAGAATGAAATGGAACGGCTTCTCTCTTTATAAGATGTGCAATCCCAAAGCCGTGTAAAGATGGAATCCGTAGGAGTCTTTGAGAGCAATCCATGTGAAGATACACTTCATCCTTTCCTAAATTATAGCTTCCAAATCCAAGTAAAAGATATCTACAAAAATTAAAAGAGATACACAAAAACTAGGAAACTAATTAATATGTTAGTAAATAAAAATAATAAAAAGATATTTACAATTTTACCTAAAATAAAGAAAGACATAAATCCTAAAATTAACACAAATTAAAATAAAATCGTGTGTGCTAAAATAGCCACTTATGGAGATTAATAGTTTAACATAAAATGTTAGTCAAAGTTTACATATGGTCAATGAAAAATAGCGATTAGTTTGGGACGGAGTATATGAGTGTAGCCTAAACCCTATAATCTTTTTTATTAATAGGATGGTGAAGAATGTTTGAAATACATATACTCTCTCCGTCTCAAAATTTATGACCACCTTCTTATTTGTATGGAAATTAAGAAATTGTGAAACTGATGTAAGAGTTGTGAGTATGAAAAGTGAGATAGGAAATAATTAATAAGTAATTGGTGTTGTGAGTATAAAAGTAAAGTAAAAGAGAGAATGAGTGAGAGTAATAGTAATTTTTTTGTCATTTTTGAAAGTGAACGTATACTCTGAGACATATTTTAAAAAAAAGGTGGATATATACTCTCCGCCTTCTAATTATTTACTGTACTTCTGAAATATTTGACGTGAACAGTGCATATTGAACTAAAAAGGAGGGAGTATATAATAGAAAAGATTACTTCCTCTCTCCATCCCATTTTAAATTTTAAAGTCAAAATAAATTATCAAATCTATATATAAATAAAGGCTGAAGTAGATGGAGACCCTTTCTAAAACAGTTTCTCGCTCAAACACTCCTCTCTATAAATAGAAAATTGGAAAACGTGTTATCCAGCCGTTTTATTTGGTAAAAGATGTAAGATTTGAGGATGATCTTTTCATATTTAACGTAATATATTATCGCTTAGGGCTCGTTTGGTAGCAAGACATGGATAAGTGTGATTATTTATTTGTGTACTAATAATCAGTGAATAAATAACACCCGCCCTTTTTAAGGGATAAATAACAAGGGGATAAGTCTCTTATCGGCTCCAACCCCCTAATTAGTCCAAGATTTAAAATCCTACCAAACAACCCTATCTCGTTTTATTTATCTTATCCCGCCTTTTACCAGGTTACCAAACGACCCCTTAGAGTTTCTAATTCAACTTAAGTAGTTAATTGCCGCATGACACTCCTAAATTTTCGGGAAAAATCTATCATAATACTGGTTTCAAAAAGAAAAAAAAACTATCCTAACTCTAGCAGTATACAAGTAGGATTTTGTTTCTTCCAAAAATAAAATAAATTCTATACAATCATTACCAAATCTATGGCATGATTACTTTAATAATCTTTTTATTACTGCGCCTCTTTATCCTCACGTTTCTATTTTGTAACAATTTTACAAACATAACTCACTACGTAGAAATACATTCAGATGTGTTTCTTTTCCTTCAATTCGATCATATATTCATATGTAATTCTCTCATAGTTATGAATTATTATAATTTATACTCCTGTGTCCCAAAATACTTGTAGCTTTAGGACTTTGCACACCTACTAAGAAAATCAATCAATACATATCAAATAGATACTATGACCATTGGATTAAGGGTAAATACAAAGTTACAAAAAAATCTCACAAAATGATGTGTCAAAATTTTATTGGTATTTTAATTAGAGTGTGGCGGGTCCATAATCTATGCAATCAATAAAATATCGTCACCTCATTTTGTAGACCTTTTTGTGCCCCTAGCGTTGCCCTTTGATTAATTCAAGTAGCTATGCAATTAAATAATAATATAGGGGCAAATTGCAAATTGGTAACCCGAGTTTGTCTCATAATTGTGCCAATCAGCCACCTAAGTTTGCCAATTTATTGCAATGTGGTGAATAAACTAACTTTTCGTTATTTTTTTGACAAACCTAAATACACGTGCCTCACACATACCTTTAAGAAGGGAAATCTTGTCAGTTCTTAGAGTCTGCCCAAAGCATGTATTTACTGAGGGGGTCAACTGCAATTTCTTGATAATAAAAAGACAAATCAGAAAAATTACCTATCTCATACACTTATTATTTGTATAATACAATGAATGTGTACAACATTATTATGCATATACATTAATATTAACTTAAATATAAAGTTGGTTTCAAAAAAAAAAAAAATTGAATATAAAGTTGAAAAAAATACTTTTAAAGTTGAGAAAATAAAATATATTTTTAAATGTTAGATATTCAAGTTTGAAGATGACATCTTATTTTCAAATTTAAAAGCAAATAAAATAATTAATATTTAAAAATAATATTAGATGAAATTTCAGAATTTGAAAACAAAAGAATGCTTAGCACCAACCTTAACACCCTAACACCACCACTACCACCACCACAACCAGCATCTCTCTCCATTCCCAACCCCAACAACGCCATTCACTCCCCTTCACCTTTCATCTTTCTCCATTCCCAACCCTAACAACGCCAAACATTGATTTGATTTCAAAACTAGATTTGGAAAGAAAGAGAGAGTCGGATTTAAGATTTCAAAATCAGATCCGACAAAGTTGAAGCATACTACTGCCATGGCAAGGACGGCGGCGCTGGCGGAGAAGAAAGGGCAAGGGAACGTGCTGAGAAGCAAAGGTTGAGGTGGAGCTACGCATGGAGGGTGGGTGGGGGTAGCGTGTACGTGGGACGACGTGGCTTAGAGGGAAGGGGATTGGATGAGGCGAACCTACTTAAACACAAATCTCGTCGGGGTAGGTTATAAGGTAAGGATGATCGGTGAAAGGGACCACTGGTCGGCCGGAGAAAATGGTGAGGCCGATGGAAATAGGGAAGGTGGGTTTCTGGGTTTTTGAGTTTGTTTGTTTGTTTTTTTTTTTTCTTTACCTTTTTTTTTGTGGGTTTTTGACTTTCTGGGTTTTTGACTTTGTTTGTTTGTTTGGTTTTTTTTTTTTTTTTTTTCTTTTCCTTTTTCTTTTTTGGTCAGGGTAACATGGGAGACCATCACATGGTCTTTTTATTTATTTGCCTTTTTTTCTTTGGTTCGGGATTGTCAAGATTACCCTTTTTAAAGGACATGTGCGAGGCACATGTGTTTAGATCAGTTAAAGAACTAACGAAAAGTTAGTTTAATCACCACATTGCAACAAATTGACAAACTTAGGTGGCTGATTGACACAATTTAACTCTTAGGTTGGGGATTGCAAACATGAGACAAACTCAAGTTACCAATTTGCAATTTGCCCAAATTTATAGTAACAACTACCTATCATAAATAAATGCAGTTTTAGTAAATACTCATGTGTCAATCTTTTATGGAAAACTGCACAACTGGAAGTAAGAGTATATTCTTATAATTTTTTGTTAAAGATAGTACTATTTAAAGTATATTCACCCGTCCCACCACAAATGAGACTAATTTCTTTTTCAGTCCATCCCACTACAAGTGAGACTGCCCAAAATGGAAATATTTTAATATATTTATATTCAACCAACCCCACTAATTAACTACACTCATTCTCTCTCTTCATTTTACACCACTCATTTTATTCAATCAACACTACTATTTACCCTACTCATTCTCTATCTTCATTTTCTACCACACGTACACTACTTTTTTCTTAATTATTGTGCCCCACAAGTTGGTCTCGCTTGTGATGGGACGGAGGGAGTATATAAAAATCTTGCAAGATTTTATTTTACAATTTTTTTTTAATTTTAATTTTTCGAAATGAAGTCGACAACAGTACTCAGTAGAGTTGATTTTTCTAAAGAGGGGGGTAAAACTTAATGTATACCACAAATGCCCCCACCGGCAACCCCTGCCTTGCAAGAGAAACATCACTCTCTTAAAAATGTCAATCTAAAAAGGAATCCCAACGTTTGATCAGACCAACCGCCATTTCTTCATCTCAAAGCCTCTCTCTCTCTCTCTCTAACAACCACCACTACTGGGTACTACTACTCAATTACAGTTTTGTTCATAGTGGCAACTGAATTATGGACTCAGAAAGAAAAAGAGTGGGAGCAGCAAAAAATGGAGTAATTTCCGGCTCTGTTTGGGAAACAAGAATGAAGAATGATGATGTTAAAGGTGGATTCAAAGTCTTCAATCCCGATCAAAATTCTCAGGAAAATCTTGCTTCATCTGATCAAAACAACAATAATAATAATAATAATGAGATTCAAGTTTACAAAAGGTTGAGGCCCAAACAGGGTGTTGTTGTTGCTGCTGCTGCTGGGATGAGTGCTGGAAAAAGAAAGACATGGAAATCGGATAATCCTGAAGGGTTTGAGAAAAGCCCAGTTCAGATTTCGAAGCAGAGGTCGTCGGAAAAGGAGAAGCATTCCGATGAGAAGTTCAGGGAATTGAGCTTGTCCGCCGACGGAATCAAGAAAAGCCCAGTTCAGATTTCAAAGCAGAGGTCGGAAAAGGAGGAAAATTCCGATGACAAGTGTAGCATTTCCGTTTCCGCCGACGGAATCAAGAAAAGCCCAGTTCAGATCAAGAAAACGAGATCTGACGGTGTAGAAGAGTTTGACAGAAGCCCGATTCATCGGATGAGGACTAGAGCTATGTGGCAGAGATTGTCTGGTGATTCCGGCGACCAGAATTCGATTTCTTTAAGGAAATTGAAATCTTCCCCTAGTGTGGATGAATCTGAAGGGAGTCCTGGATTGAGGAAATCAAAATCCGAGAAAAAATCAATTGAAATGAGAAATGAAGATTTAATAGAGGAAATTGAGAAGGTCGAGATTGAAATTAAGAAAACTCAATCTGCTCAAAGCTTGGAGGAGTTTGATGCTTGTGAAGAGAAGCTAATCACAACAGATTTGGACAACCTGAGTCAAATCAAACCTCCTAAATTCGAGGAAACCGACGACGACGACGGCGAAGATGATTGGGATGATGATGAAATGGTGGATGGAAATGAGAAGAAGAGCATTGTAGTGAAACAAATGAATCTACTATCACCAAAAGAACAAAAATCAACTCCCCCAATTGACGAAAATCAGATTACAGTTCCCACAACTGTGGTTTCAGACAAGAAAATTGTTCAAATGAATGAAAGAACACCACCCATTTCAACAATGGTGAAAAAACAAGTTCCTCCTCCTGTTGTCAATCATCCTAGATTTATTTCAAAGAACACTAGCACAAATCCAAGTAAGTTTATAGATTTTGATTTGGTTAATTTTTCGTTTCTTCGATTCGATTGAGTTGAATTTATGTGTTTTGGTTATTAAATGTAAGAATGGATTTGGATATTTGCAGCATATTCAGCTGAAGAATTTGATGAACCCCAGAAAGCTACTAGAACACATAGTAAACTGCAGAGTCTTGGTTAGTTTTATTTTATTTTATTTTTTTGGTTTATTGATTAATTAAAGCCTTTTAGTTTTCTGGTTTGGGGTCGGTAACATCTGACTGCTACACAGTCGGGATATCAGCCTTTGGATGAAAATCCAGGGTTACGATTGTCTTTCGATAACTCTACTACTTCAACCGGGAGTCATCGATGTGATTATACACAGTGAAATGTTGTCGACTGCTCTGCATTTCAACATGACATAACCCGACTCATTAATTTTCTATTAATGTAGGCACTAATAGTTTTCATGTTTTTATAAATTAACAGTTGATTTAGTTATGTGGAGGGATGCGTCAAAATCGGCATTGATATTTGGAGTTGGGGCATTTTCCATAATTTCATCTTCATTCACCAAAGATCTTAATATCAGGTTAATATATAAATAATTTATTATTATGATTTTTTTTTCATTTTACTTATCATCTAATTTAATTTGGAACACTAATATTTTCTTTGATTTATGGCTTTTACAGCTTCATTTCTGTAATTTCCTACATGGGTCTTGTGTATCTTGCTGCAATCTTCTTATTCAGATCTATTATTAAGAGGTAAATTTTCTGAATTAGTTACTTAATTGGGTTTCAGATGCCAAGTTAACTTAATTAATCTTTATCTTTAAATTAAATAAACAGGGGTGCTGTAGATACAGATGATACAAATCAAAACCATGTTGTTGGGGAGGAAGAAGCAATTTGGATATTGAAATTGATGCTTCCTTACATAAATGAGTTCCTCTTGAATGTTAGAGCCCTTTTTTCTGGTGATCCTGTAACTACTATGAAGGTAATATTTACATAACTCTCCGTCCCTTTGTTTCATAATAAATGTCGCACTTTTTTTTTTCTCATTGCGAAACAAGTGTAAACGTTTCTAAATAAGAGAATAATGTTTGTATTTATACCCTGATCAAAACAAGTAAACACATTCGGTCGAAAATGTTTGACAAATCAACTGCGATAATTATTATGAGACGGCGGTAGTATCTGTTTTCTATTCATTTTTCATTGTTTCATGTTAAGAGGTAAATTTTTGTTTGGCATTTTTACCCTGATAAGATTATTCTAAAAGTTGACAAAATGTGTCAACATTGGCAGTTGGCAGTGCTGCTCTTTGTTTTGGCAAGGTGTGGCAGCTCCATAACTATTTGGAAGATGGCCAAATTGGGTGAGTTTCATTTCCTATTCCATTTCATAATGAATATTAAAGATTATGCACTACCATAACAAGGGTAATTATGTAAGAAAAGTAGAATTTGGACACCACCATAAAAGGGTAATTATGGAAGAAATGTAGAATTTAGACACCACCAATATGGCTTGTTGTGGGTATCTGTGATTGAAATAGAAAACAAGTACTATCTCCATCCCAAGATGAATGCACAGTTTTACTCAAAATCAAGAGTAAAAATGGACAGTTATTTTGGGAATATGGAAGGCGTGAAACTTTTTTTTTGAAAGAGCTATGTTAATTGCACATAACTGTGAAGAAAGTTTATTTAATTTGTACCAAAAAAAAAAAATGTGGAGAAAGTTTGTACTCATGGTTCAAAAGCTTGTACATTTCAACTAGTACTATATAAGCCAAATGGGCAATATTGTAGAGGCTGGCTTTTCGTTTGCAAAAGCTGTCTTGCTTATATAACTTCAGGTATAATCATGTCAAAGTGGGGTTGAGTTCATATAACAAGAAAGAAGCACTTATTTCAGCAAATTTTCTGGCTACCAAACAAGGCCTAACTCACTTAAATTTATCTGAACATTCTTAGCATTTCTTTTCTTACTGACATTGGGTTTATTTGGTTTTTTTTGACAGGCTTTTTTGGGGTTTTCACAGTACCAAAAATTTGCTCCTCATATTCCTCTCAATTAACTGCTTTTGGTAAAGTGAACTTAACACTTCACCTACTTCATTGAATTCCATGCAATTCCTTATCATTATTATTATTGTATTTTCTTTACCACTGTCCTCTTTTATCGGCCCTCTTATAGTACCAGGTTGTCCTTTTCTATAGTACCAGGTTGTCCTTTTCTACCGTCATTTACTATAGTTGAGGTCTCATTGTCTACTATATCGTTGTTGGCATACTATAATTAGAACTGATCATCTGTGTACCTACTGTCATTTACTATAGTTGAGGTCTCGGCATACTATAACTAGAATTGATCATCAGTGCACCTATGCCTGACATGTAGAATATACGATAAACCTGTAAACATATACGTCTTGGTTATCACTGACCTGAAATGTAGAAATATATGACAAACTTATAAACATTAACGTTATTCACTTGTCACGCTCATTCATTTCTGATTCCGAATATTATAGGTACATTTTGGATACGGCGCTTCAGAGACGCTTGGGAATCGTGCACTCACAAAAAGGCAGTAGGATTCGCCATTTTTACAGTTGTGTGGAATCTTTCATCGGTCATTGCTCGTATTTGGGCAGGTAATTGCGTAACATAACAGAAACACACTTTACAACTAAACAGAATGATGATATATGTACTTACAATGGAACTATTTTTTACTACTATGATTTTGATTTCTTAACAATAAGTTTAATTTGTAATGTGTCTGGGATGCAGTTTTCATGCTATTTGTGGCCTTCAAATACTATCAACAATCTTTGATGAGAGAAGAATGGACCCAAGAAGATGCCACTAATACAGTAACAAGAAGAGGTCAAGATTCTTGGCAAGGACAAAGACATGGTCCCACTTTCATGGAGAATTCTCAAATTTCAAGAAAAAATAATAAAATTAAAAATTAATTTGTCATTTCAAATTGCTCCACATGTTTACAAATATTTTCTTGATGTTCTCTCTTCCCATGAAAGGGTTAATAAAGATAGGTAGCTTGTATTTTTGTATATTATATTATGTATTACTGTGTGAAAAGTGATCTAACTGCTGCTCCTTCCTTCCTTCCTTCTGCTCCAAAATGATAGTTTCATTTTTTCTTTTTGTTTGTCTAAGAAAGTTAGTCTCATTTCCAAAATGACGACTTCAAAGACACTGAATTGCAAAAACGTACTCCCTCTGTTTCAAAAAGTTTGTCGCATTTGACATACATGGGTGTAAATCTAATGATAACAATGAAATTCTAAAAATTATCATTGACAAATCACTTAATGATTAAACAATTACAATTTTTTAAAATTGTACTAAGATAATTAAATTGCATAAAAGTCAAAGTTCATTTGTGTTGATTATAAAACGTCAAATGAGACAAATTTTCTGAGACAGATTATGATGTAATATTAAAATGAAAAATTAAACGAGATTATCATTTTGAGACGTAGGGAAGTGTATGTATCATTCATTACTTCATCATGATCATGATACACAATGTGTTAGAAAAATTGATGTTTGAGATATGGTAAATATACAACTGAGAGAAAATGGGAGATTTTCAATGAATAATACTTAGGGCACAAAAAATTCATAAAATCTTGCTCACAAAATCTTAGGTGTAATGATTTTATTGGTGTTTTTAAGTAGAGTGTGGCGGGTCCATTATCGATGCAACCAATAAAATATTGACACCTCATTTTGTGAACAAGATTTTGTGAGCTTATTTTGTGCCCCTAGCATTGCTCATTTTCAAATGACAGTAGAAATCAAAAGATTCACAACATTGGGCTTAAGGTTGTGAATATTTTTTGTACATTTCAAGCACTCTTTAGATAAGTGGTCTTGGTGTCTGTCATTCATATATTTGATATGTTGGGCTTTCTATAGGCTCTTAAAGCCCAATAAAGTCCATGAAACAAGAGTCCAACTATAATACATTTCAATCTGATTTCTGAACAAATCTATCTTCTTTCTATCTATGGGCCAACCCTTTTATCGTAATGAATATTTAAAGTTTTTTGTTTATTTTATTTTGTAAATGAAAATGAACAATGTTTTGAACATGTTCAAATTATTTTTTATCCACTTATTTATGACTAATATTTTGAAAAATTATATTATCAACTTACTACTATTGTTCTCATTTTGAATTGGTTTCTTAATAAGCATGCAAGTGCGAAGTCAAACTAAAAAGAGGAAGTCTTGTCCCAAAATGAGTGTCTTTTTTTAACATAATTTTGTCCCTAAATGTTTTTTTTCGAATTTTTTTCACCGGTCTCTTTATGCGTGCAAAACTAAATGTTTGAAAATGAGATTACAAGATTATATATGAATCTTTGCCACCAAATTGTACAAAGAGTTGAGATTTTTAGATGTCCCTTAAAATAAATTTTGGACACTCATTTACAGCCAGAGGTAGTAGCTTTTTCTTTTTCTCCTTTTTTTTTCCCCTTAAAGGACATTACTAGGATGTGGATTTTTATATTGATTGAATTGAATAGTTAAAGATAGTAGAATAATGTAGAGGAAAGTGACTTGTAGCTAGTAGGAGAATGCAGAATGGCTGAATTGAATTGTACTGTATTTAAATAGCAATGCTAGAGGTACAAAATAAAATCACAAAATCTTGCTCACAATATGAGGTGGCGATATTTTATTGGTTGAATTGATAATGGACCCGCCACACTCTAATTAAACACACCAATAAAATCTTTACACCTAGGATTTTGTGAGCAAGTTTTTGTGACTTTTTTGTGCCCCTAGTATTATTCGTATTTAAATTATTATAATGAACAAAAGTTTTCATTGTCACTCTCAATCTTGTGTAAGCAAACTAATGAGTTTATATGTTCCCTTAGGCTGATGCATCAGCAAGAAATTGAGTCATTAATAATGATTTTTTTTTAAAACTAATCTTGTGGTCATCATTTATGAGTTTTTATCAAGAAACTGAAATAGGCATTAATTAATTTAGTTCTTGAGTGGTCATTAGTGCTTTGCTTAAGCTCAAAGAAGTACGAATACAACAAATCAAGACATCCCATCTAAACAATAAAATGAGATTTCACATCGAATCAAATTAATTAAAATCATTAATTCGAAAAATAAAAGATAAATGTGGATATAGTTATATACAGGGAATATTATATACAGGGAACGAAAAATTCCAACGCTGCCCTTGCCCGTCTCGTGTACTTATACACTAGATGTCATCTATGATCTCGTGTAAATGTACACGTGATGACTCGTGTATGCACACGAGATATCTCGTCTACATATACACGAGATCATAGATGACATCTCGTGTATAAGTACACGAAATAGTGTCTGAAACTGCATTTTCACAACAGCAACAACAAAAGCAACAAGAAACAAAACTAGAACTGAAATTTGATTCTTAATATGATAGCACATCTCGTGTATATACTATCGCCAAATTGTATACGAAATAAAAGTGTTAACAAGGCTTATGCATATAATTCAAACATCCAAACATTCATACAAACTTGATAATTCAAAAACCATTACACATATACTATCCCCTACGTAATCTTTCTCTTCTTGCATCGGTATCCTGATCATAGAGTTCACAGAATGCTGCTATCCTATCTCGGTATTGGTGGATCAGTTGACTTGCGCTTGGATCACAGTATTCCCTCCAAGTGTTCGGTGGTGGTGGTATTGGGTAATCATTGCCTGACATGTGCAGCTGCAAGAGTAATAACAGTTAAATACAACGAATTTAAGTAAGACAATCGAATATAACTATTATAAATGAGACAGTTAAGTATAACGAAATTAAATAATATTGTTAAATTTAACGAATTAAAGTATCATACCAATATAAAATGGTTTGTCACTTGTCCCAACACAACTTTGTTTATCGGTGGTCCTACTCCTGCTGGTACAATCACTGGAAAGCATAAGTTGCCACCGCTAGCCGAGTACGAAATGAACGCCACATTATACCTCGTGGCAATTATGTGGCCAAGTTCAGGGAGCTCCATCCAATAACTACTGTCCGGCGTCGGCTGGACATAAATAGCAATCCTACGTAAGAGTTCCTTTACATTTATCCAAGTTAGAACACTTTGATAAAGGTCTTGGCGAGCATGCACTTCATTATAACATTCTGTGCGCACTCGAGCCCACATCTCCTCATCTCCGTATATCTGTGCTGCGACGGCTCTATAGCCACAATGTCCATCAGATGCCACATCTGTGATGCCTCCAATAAATGGGATAATGAAAGGCATAAAAGACGTCATATACGGAGAGCTGTATATACTAGTGTGATTGGGCTGTCCATTTTCCTCTCCACGACCCTGACCCTGACCCTGATCCCGTCCTCGTCCTCGATCTCGCCCTCGACCCCGTCCTCTCCCACGACCGGAAGCAGCTGGTGGTGGATGAGACGTAGGAGTACAAGGAGGGGTAGATGGTGTGGGTTCTGAAGCTGATTTCCGTTTGTGCGTGGACTCCGAACTCGCTTGGGTGGATGCAATGAATGCAGATCTAGACCTGAAATAGGGCAAAGAAAAGAGTGAGAAGCATTCATACTATCAACATGCAAATCAAATACATCAAGAACGTAAAGTGTGAGCCACAAATGAATGAAGATCTATACCCTTTGCTAGTCGAGGATGGTGTAGCGGGGACTCGAAAAAATTTGTTAGTATGCTCCCAATCTGACGGTTCTCTGGAAGTTCCGGTCCGGGGTTTATTCGCCTTTGAAGTATGATCCGGCTCGTAAGCATCTATCGCATGCTGATTAAACCCTTCTTCCATCTTTTTGAATAACTTTCTCCTTACCGGTTCCGGTGCTTTCTCAACTCTACTCAACATAGCTTGAAAATTGCCTTTATTTATTGAAGGCTCAGACGGAGGGTTGTCTACTTCAATGTCCAACTTCTTCCAAAAATCATGAATCGAGGACAGCTCAATCCGTCCCCCGCAGTCCTCTATCCGTGCAATCTCGTGACTACATGGAAGTTCATGTGTTCGCCTGTAGTAACACCCGCAGGCAGCCTCAGTGATGACATTACCCCCATTACGACCCCGCTGGTTTCTAATGATTTTTTGAATACGAGACCGCTCTTGTCTGATCACGCTTGAACCTGTTTATTCCAAACAAAAAATATAATCAATACTCGAGATCGAGAAAAGCATGGGATGATAATTAATGGATTTTTTAGAGTGTGTGCTAAATAACTTCAATATTTTAATAGTTTCACATTAATGGTTATCTTACTTGTGCAGATGCTGCAGTCTCGTATGGAAAGTCACCACTGACTCACTAGTGGCCTCCCTCCAAATCTCTCGGGCTCTGTGATCACCAAACCCGTATATAAGAGTAACATCCTCTGGGCCGCCACCTGGGTTACTCTGAATCTGTCATGATGGTGGCTCCTCCTCACCCGCATCCTGCCTCCTCCTCCGTCCCTGCCCTCTAGCCACATTCGCACCCTGTCTCCTCCCATGCCTCAATGGTCTAACAACCTCCTCCTCCTCACCCTCCTCCTCATCCTCCTCCTCATCCTCCCCCTGCCCCTCCCCCTCCTGCCCCTCCTCCTCCTCCTCAGTATCCCCCTCCTCCTCCTCCTCACTATCCCCCACTACCCCCCTCCTCCTCCTCCTCACTATCCCCCTCACTACCCCCTCCTCCTCCTCCTCCTGAACATCATCAGACGCTACCGCCTCCTCCTCCCTTCTCTTGGTCCGCCTTTCTTTTCTCTCCAGATGCATTTCAGCCTTCCTCTTTCTATTGGAAGCGGTCATACGTTCACGTGCCTTAAAAAAAACAAACACGAGACAATAAATTAGCTATTTAGCATATGGCATATGAACAATGTAAATTTATGCCAGGAACTATCTCGTGTGATTCCACACGAGACAAATCTCGTGTGAATTCACATGATATGCATCTCGTGTGATTCCACACGAGACACATCTCGTGTGATTTTACACGAGATGCATCACGTGTAATTTCACACGAGATGTGTCTCGTATTAGTTCACACGAGATGTTTCTCGTGCGAGTTCATACAAGATTCTTTCTGCCATTAACGCCGCTCTAAACCCAGTTCATACGAATATCAGGTAAGCAATTTCAAACAATCAAACAACAATTAGACATTGGAATTTTTTCGAATGTAAATTTAGGTTAAAATTAGGTTGAAATTTACATAGTTACCTTCTTTACAGGCACGGTGCTTGAAGAAGCTCCGGCGGCGATGGCGGTGGCGGTAGAGGCGGCGGCAGCACTGGCGGTGACCTTCGGAATTTTCACTCTCGCCATTCTTGTCGTCGTGTGGTGGTACGCGGCGTCGTTGTCTTTATCGTTGTTTAGGAGAGAGACTGGAAAGAGGGAACGATTGAAATCAAAAAAAAATTTACGTATATAAATGGGTATTTTGGTCATTTAGTACGTTCCCTGTATTTAGTTTCCCTGTATTTAGTATTTGCCGATAAATGTGATCAAATTCCACTCAACGAAACAGAACTGCAGCATTTCTGTTTCATTAAAAAGCCTGTCAATTAGTCTGTGGGCCAAGTTCTTGAACCATGACAAACCCTCCATATGTTGTGATTGGAAGTAAATTTTGTTGATATAAACAAAAATGAAAATACCTATTTCCTCTGTCGCATAATAAATATAAAGAATTTTGCAATTAGTATGGAAAATCTCATAAGATTAAATTTTTATTAATCATTACTAGTGAGTAACCCGTCAAAATTCGACGGGAATAATAAGGCTAATTAATTAATAAAAACGATGCAATGTATTTTATGTAAGTAATATCAACTCTTTTAAAGTTTTATCATTGATGACAGAAATAAAAAATATAAAACTTAAGAAAATAACACCTAATCCTAAATGAAATTTAACAAAAAACGCAAATTATTGATCCTTTTAAAACACTTTAAGGAATTTGAGTATCAATGTAAACTGAAATGCAACATACATAACTGAACTCCCTTGAGCTTTCTTTAAGTGAAGCCACTTCATCCATTTAAGTTTCTGCTTATGCTCTGATAACTCTGTAGCCAAGCAGAGTGGTCCTATATACCAAGCTTTTGGCTTACAAGCACTATTCCAGTAATCAACAAAGACCCGTTTGAGTTGGTAGAAGCTATTAACAGTAATCCCATAGCTATTTTCCATTGCCACCACCATCTCCATTATAAAATCAAGGCCCGTCCCCGTTGGTTCAGGTTGATTAAGAGGTGCATCGAAGTCATTTCTTGTAATCTTGATCCATGGAAAACTGGAGACTAAGTAAGAAAAAACGGTATTCAAAACATCCATTTTTTTACGACAAATTAATATGTGTTGAGATTCCCTTGTGCATCAGGTTGCATCTCCTGTATCTGAGTTTTGATGTAATCAAAAGGAAAACTGCAAGCTGCAGCAAAGAATCCCGAAACAGTACTGGCCCCTAAGATCACAAACAGTCAAGTTGTCGCGCCCCGTACCCGTGGTCCTACTTGTCCCCACGCTCGGGACACGAACGGAAGACGTTATGAAACCTTTTAAAAAAAATTTCGAAATGTCCTTTTTAGAAAGTGGCACAAAACACACTTGAAGTCAAAGACTTCACTTAACTTGAAACAAACTTTTACAAACCCTTTCACTACGAAAGTACTTAGCCCGAAGGCTTACAAACTTTTAAACAAATGTACATACATCAACCTTTACCAAAATAGATGGAACCATAAGAAAGTACGGGTACTCTACCCAAAGGTTTTACATTTACATAATGTAACCTTCAACAAAACAAGTCCCAACTCTTACCAAACGAACGTCCTCCCGTGCCAAGTGTCCTATCCCCTAGACCCGCCTTTATCTAAAACAGTAAACAAATAAGGGTGAGAATAAATCTCAGTAAGCTACTAAAATGCAACTACGTTACATGCTGATATGATGATCATAAAGAAAAAATATCAACAGTAAGCATATAGCATATAACATCAACTCATATATCACTTATATCACATTGCCCACACTCCGGTGGATACCAAAGCCAAGGTTTAACCAATAACCATAACTGATGAGAATACCAACTGAGAAACCCATCAGAGAAAACCATCTGAGCAGCATAAATAGCTTAAGCCGTCGGGATCCCGAAAACCAAACCATAACCAATAGAACCAAGTAACCAGAGAGGGAAATATGACACAAAGTCATAACCCAAATACTCACCAAAGGGAGCAATTCATCCCATCCAAGGCCAATCTGGACTGGGGAAACTAGAAGGCACAGTGGACACCTTATAGTGAACTTGGCTTGTGTGCCACTATAATTCTTCCACCGCCTGACTCACAAGCTCCAATGGAAAACCTTATAGTGGACTTACCTGTACCACTATAATTCTTCCATTGGCTGACTCCACAACAAGACCAGCTGGACTTTTAACAAGAAGCACAGTAATGAATACTTGCTAAACAAAACCCGGGGCATTTAATCCAAGAAGGAATTAAGCCAAAAACATCACAAGATGCACACAAAGATTCCTTATAACAAGTCCATAAAAAGGACATTTAGTTACAACCCAATCTCTTTCATCAAGGACATAAAAGTCATACCCATACACATTTAAGTCATAAGCAACCGCAAGGATCACATAAACATTTGCCCTCTTATACCCAACTTGATCAAAACTATCAAACCTTGGAAACAGGGGGGATGCGCACGCCTCACCCCCTTAGGGTGCGCGCGCCTCCTAGGACCAGAACTTCACTATTGTTGATTCACTTAAGGGTGCGCGCGCCTCATCCAAAGGGATGCGCTCGCCTCCCTTCTCCAGTCAATTCTTGCCTAAGTTGGTACCAATGGATGCGTGCGCCTCATTACATATGGTGCGCGCGCCTCCTCCAATTTTGGGCCAAATCCCAGATTATTTCCTTAGCTCATTTTTACTCCTTCCGTCCCACAAGTACAACATATATACTACGCAACTTAGTACACAACATTGGCAACTTCACTAAGATTTCAATATGAATTTCTAAATCATTCACATACTCAGCAAACACCAACTCCATATACTCCCTTTGTCCCAAAATTACAAGTATAGCAAATATTACCCAAAACACAAAATTAACAAGTAGGAGTATCATATATAGCATATATGACTATTTTAACATTTAAAGGGGAATTAGTAACTTACCTAGTTCCGGAAAAAGTATCGCTGAAATAAGTTTTGTTCGGCTAGGAATGACCTACTCGACGCCCTGATCATTTTTATATAATTAGTTTTTAAAACGGGTAAGTAAATAAAAAGAATTAAATCGAAATGGGTTGAACTTACCTTTTCTCCTAACCCTAACTGATGAAACGTAGAAAGTTGCAGAAGAAAGTTTGTAAACACAGAGAAGGAAAGAAAAATCAAGTTGCTTATAAAGGGTTTTAACCCATTTTCTCAACTTTGGTCACCCAAGTTCTGATTTTAACACTTTAGCCCCTTAACTTATAATTTCAACTAGGACCCTAAAGTTTCAACTTAATCATTTAACTCCGTTAATCATTATTTTTACTAACTAAGTAAATAACACAAATAATCAAGTATGATATGCAAATCATAAAATATGATGCAACACCTAAAATGCACATATAAGTCAAATAAAAATCCCCCAAAAAAATAAAATAAATAGGGACGGGTTTTGGGGTCGCTACACAAGTAAACAATACAGTATCAGAGAAAATAAATGCCAAAATTATAAAGCCTGAAGGACACAAAGCATTTCAATAGAAAATAATCTTCTGTCACGAGTAGTAGAGTATTATCTTACATACAAAAGTGGCACCCTCACCAGTACTAAGATTATCTCCAGATTCATCAAAGAAATAATTGCAAGCAATCACAAACTACATACCCAATACATAACTAAAGGATAATTTTGAAAATAATTTTGTTAATCCAAAGACCTTTTGCCTAATTTTGTCCTTTAACTCTTGTATCAACTTGAGAATAAATTCACATTCAATTCCAGGGTAAATAACATCAAGTCTAAAAAGGACAAACATGCGTTGCCATTGGCATGGAATACACCTCCAGCACCTTAATCAGTCCATCCAGACCTTCTTGCCAAACCATGTCTTCTATGTCCTCCTCCGCCACTTGACTCATTGAAAACAATAATGAATAGAAAAATACAAATTGGGGGGGGGGAGGTGTGGATGAAAATGTCAAGGACAAATATATATTCACATCAACAGAAAAGAAGATGGGAGATGATCATCATACCCTGCATCACCATCATCTGGTTCAATATGCCTCCACTTTTTAAGTTTCTTCAGCAACTAAACACAACCAAACTGACATCACTAAGCAAACCAAAGCCACTTTCCATATTCCACCACTCTTCTAATAACATGGCCAGTCCTCTTTGAGATTAGGGGATGATGTTCTGAAGTAGTTGATTGAGAAGAAGGTTGATAATTTGCTGACTGCAACAGAGTATTTCCAATGGTGGTGTCATTGTTGATATGTCCACTGAGCCCTTGGAACCAAGTGTTTTTACTTCTTTACTAAGAGATTCTCTTTTCCATTGGAAACAACAGGTGAATTGCTTCAGTTTCACCATTCAAAGTTTCAATCTTTATCACTCCCTCAATCACACTTTAAGAACTTTTTAATATCAAAATTTTACTTTATGCATACTCCTATTTTCTCAAGTATCAGTATGAACTAAACTTGGCACTTTAGATGTTAAAGACATCATCTTTTCAATATCAAAATTGTACTTTATGCATACTCCTATTTTCATCATCTTTTTATTGATTAATTAAAAATTGTCAATGTTGGGTTAATGCCTTTGAATTTGGGACGCCGAGTTAAAGGATTAAACAATAGAGATATTTCGTAATTCCAGGACAGAGCGCAGAAGGAAGGTTTCCAAGTCAGTTTTGGACTAGGTTTCCAAGTTCTTAAGAGATTTTGAGATAAAATTTACTAGTATAAATAGAGGCCAGTAGTTTAGATTAAAATCACACCTCAGATTGTCATAGACAAATTATTAGAGTGCTCAGAGAGAGGTCTGTAATTCTACAGTTACACAGTCAGGAATTTTGTGATCAAAATTCGTGTAGCAGTAATAGTGAGATCTTGTAATCGTTTCTCCAGATTGATAATAATATTCTCTCCCCTCCCCGTGGACGTAACCAAGTTGGTGAACCACGTAAATCTGTGTTCTTGTGATTGCTCGCTTTTCTTATCAAGTCTTGTTATTGCTCTAACAAGTGGTATCAGAGCTTGGTTGAAAAGGAGAATTAGAATCGACGGAAGAGATCCAAGATCGAAGAAAAACAAGGTAGCAATTTCTGGTCCGTTTTTATCCAGCGCAGCGGTGAAGAAAAAGGCGTAGCGCATTCGTTCACTGTTGGATCGTGCTGATTTTTGGTGAGTAGCTTCGGAACTCATAAATCTTCGATCTGAACAGTGGAGATTGGATTTTAATGTCCGTAGCATCCGAAATTGTATCCGGATAGAAGCTGCTGGTGTTTTGTCTTCGATTGTATGCGTTTGGAGTTTCTTGTTGCGATTTCTCTTAGTGGTACCAGAGATTTGGTTCGTGGTTAGAGATTCAGGGATTTCGCTGCAGAGAACAAGAAGATGGGTCAAGGAGCAGATTCGATCGACAAGTTCAATGGGAAGAATAGTTTTTCTCTCTGGCAGATCAAGATGAAGGCTTTGTTGGTAGACAAAGATTTATGGGAACCGTTGGAGATTGCAATCAGGGATCGTAAGGATCCCAAGGGTAAGGCAGTCACCACAGAAGGTACATCAGAATAGTCAGAGAAGGACAAGATAGCAGCAGCGAAGGAGTGGCGGCATTGAAGAAGTTAGATCAGAAGGCTCACGCCAAGATCATCAGACAGTTGGATGATGAGATCCTCACCAATGTTGCAGGAACAGACTCCAGAAGCGATCTTTGGTTGAAGTTGGAAGATATGTACATGACACGTTCATTGACCAACAAGTTATACCTGAAGAAGAAGCTATATGATTGTCGTATGACTGAAGGTACGCCCATAAATGATCATCTTGACAGATTTACTTCTGCATTACTTAAACTGCGTAATATAGGAGTAGTTGTTGATGACGAGGATGCAGCCTTGCATCTTTTAGTATCTTTACATATGTCTTATGAACATTATGTCGATTCGTGCAAAAATCGTAAAGATGGGATCTCTCTAGAGAAAGTGAAAACTTCTCTCAAGACGAGGGAATTGCGCCGAAAGGCGAGTGTGAATGAGGCAGGTACCCAGTCATCAGGTTTGGTTGCTAGCATTAGCAACAGCAGGGGTTCTAGTGGGAGGAAGAACAATCAAGGTAATTCTTCACACAAGAAGGGGCCAAAACCTGGGGATATCTGTAATTTCTGCAAAGAGAAGGGGCATTGGAAGTTCGACTGTCCCAGAAGGAAGCAAGGCAAGGCACCAGTCATAGCAGAGGCCATGACAGCCAGAGATTGCAGTTCGGATGAGGATTATGCTCTAGTAACATCAGAATCAGCATGCGCATCTAATGCGTAGATTCTTGATTCAGGAGCGTCTTACCATATCAGTCCTAGGAGAGAATGGTTTACCGGTTATAGGTAGATAGTTGGCGGTGATATAAGCATGGCCAACAGTACAGTCTGCATGGTTGTCGGTATTGGTTCGATCAAGGTCAGGACTTATGATGGTAGGGTTGTCACTTTGAACGAGGTTCGACACGTTCCGCTTATGACGAAGAATCTGATTTCTCTTAGTCAGTTAGACAGTAAAGGGTTCAGTTTCAAAGGTAAAGGTGGAGCAGTTAGTGTATGTAACGGTTCAGAAGTGATGCTGAAAGGCCTTAAGCGGGGCTCCTTGTATTTCCTCCAAGAAAGACGCTTGCAGAGTCGACTATGGCTGTATCAGAAGAGGTGAACAAGGGAGATATGTCTAAGCTGTGGCACATCAGGCTCGGTCACATGAGCAGTCGAGAGATGCATGATTTGACTATCAAAGATCTTCTTTATGGCAATAAGATTAAGGATCTTAAAGGCGTTCTGGATTACATCCACTCAGAGAGATGGGACCTTCACGTCAGGAATTGCTAAGGGGGCACAGATATTTCTTGTATATGGTTGATGATTATTCGAGGAGGACTTGGGTAGTTATCATGAAGCACAAGAATGGGGCTCTAAGGAATTTCAAGGACTGGAAGACGGTAGTGGAGAACCAGACAGAGAAGAAGATCAAGAAGCTCCGGACAGATAATGGTTTGGAGTTCTGCGGTACTGAGTTCGATTCGTTTTGCAGAGAGGTAGAGGTTTCTAGACATCTCACCAGCAGAGGCACGCCACAGCAGAATGGTGTAGTAGAACGAATGAATCAGACATGGCTTGTGGGAGCGTTGTGCATGCTCTCCAATGCAGAGTTGTCTAAACGTTTCTGGAAGAAGCGCTAGTACAACATGTTACTTGATTAATCATGGACTTCATACCGGTATTGGCCTCAAAGTTCCCTATGAGGTATGGACTGGTAAATCCATGATTGTTTCAAGTGTTGGCGGTGTTGATAAACATGTGGAGTAACAAGATACTGAAGAGTTAGTTGTACCACAGTCAGATGTTGAAAAACAGGTGGAGCAACAAGCTACTGAAGAGTTAGTTGTCCCACAGTCAGATGTTTATCAGGATCCACCAACAGAGACAAAGACTGAAGCAACAGAAAGTTCAAGTTCAGTTCCTAAAGAACATGGGTTAGCACAAGGAGGGTCTAGAAGAGCTAATTTCAGGAATGGATTTGAAGACTTGGTGTCTTATGCACTGCAGGTTGCTGAGGAAGTAGAGCCCGTTCATGCGGAGCCTTCTATTTTCAATAAATCAGATACATGTTCAGAGTCATCTCAGTGGTATGCGGCTATGGGTGATGAGATGGAGTCTCTTCACAGGAATCAGACTTGGAAGTTGACTACAAGGCCAGAAGGCAGGAAGATTGTGACTTGCAAGTGGATCTTTAAGAAAAGGGAAAGGATGTCACCGGCAGAAGGGTTCAAGTATAAAGCTCAAGTTGTTGCAAGGGGTTTCACACAGAAAGAAGAGGTGGACTACAATGGGATCTTCTCAACAGTGGTCAGACACACTTCGATCAGAGTGTTGCTAGCAATAGAGGGAGAGATATACATGATACAGTCGGAAGGATTCCAAGTTCCTGGTAAGGAAGATCAAGTTTGTAGATTGAAGCAATCGCCTAGGTAGTGGTACAAGAGATTTGACAGCTATATGATAGCAGCAGTCAAGAAGTCATAGATTCAGAAGTCGAAAGGCTTATTGGTCGCAGAGATGAAGGGTTTGGGTAACGCGAAGAAAATTCTGGGTATAGAGATCTATAGAGACAGAGCCAAATGGAAATTGTTCTTATCCAGAAAAGATACATCAAGAAAGTTTCAGAAAGGTTTGGTTGGTCGACAGCTAAGGCTATAGATACTCCGAGTGCAGTGAATGCACATACAGTCGCGTTTGGGTCCAAATCGGTTGAGGAGAATGAGTATATGGCTCCAGTATCCTTGCTAGTGCAGTTGGTAGTTTGATGTATACTACAGTGCTCACTAGCGACGTCAGACTCGTCTGTGGAGATGGGACAGAATGTGCAGTCAAGGGTTTCTCAGATTTGGGTGATGTTGACTCAAGAAGATCGAAGTCCGGATATGTGTTCACGCTTGGTGGGTCAGTTGTCAGTGGAAGGCTAGATTGCAGACGACAGTGACGTTGTCTACAACAGAGGTAGAATACGTGGCATTGACAGAGTCCGCTAAGGAAGGAATATGGTTGAAGGGATTGATCAGCAATCTTGGGGTTCATCATGAGAGGACCAAGCACATTGATGTCAGATATCATTTCCTAAGGGATGAGAAACGGGTAAAGGTGAAGGTAGGGACGGCGAACAACCCTGCAGACATGTTCACAAAACTCGTGACGGGAAGCAAGTTCCAACTTTGCTTGGACTTGCAGATTGTTCGCAGCTATTAGATAGCAGAAGAGGCGAGGGGGGAGAAAAGGTTTGTTGTCATGGAGATTCAAAGTCAAGGTGGATATTGTTGGGTTAATGCTTTTGAATTTGGGACGCCGATCTAAAGGATTAAACAACAGAGAGATTCGTAATTCTGGGACAGAGCACAGAAGGAAGGTTTCCAAGTCAGTTTTGGACTAGGTTTCCAAGTTCCTAAGAGATTTTGAGATAAACTTTACTAGTATAAATAGAGGCCAGTAGTTTAGATTAAAATCACACCTCAGATTGTCATAGACAAATTATTAGAGTGCTCAGAGCGAGGTCTGTAATTCTACAGTTACACAGTCAGGAATTTTGTGATCAAAATTCGTGTAGCAGTAATAGTAAGATCTTGTAATCGTTTCTCCAGATTGATAATAATATTCTCTCCCCTCCCCGTGGACGTAACCAAGTTGGTGAACCACGTAAATCTGTGTTTTTGTGATTGCTCGCTTTTCTATCAAGTCTTGTTATTGCTCTAACAGTCAATATTATGGAAAAACTAAGGTGCAAATTTGGAGATAGCTAACCCATTTTCCATACTATTGAATTTCAATCTTGGTATTATTTACTCTAACTACATGCAATTGCAATCTTAGGTACCTAAAGGTCTTTGAGATGGAAATAAGAACAGTGTCATAGGGAGAGAAAGCAGTGGTGTATGTTACCCGTGAGTACTTGACTCCGTCCCCAATCTTGACTGAGGTAAAAGGTATCGAAGAAATCTGCTATTATTACTTTTATAGATTTTCTCCATCTGTCCCTCTTTTAACATATCTTTCAACTTGGATGACATGGTACTTGGAATAGCTGCCTGGATTTTAGATCCCTATTAAATTCATTATAAAATATTAAAACTTAAACTAAAATTATTAAATTGTGAAAATTATATTGAATGATAAAGAAGTATATAAAGAGAGTATATGTTGATTAACCTCATCGTCCATTAGTATCATCTCAACTGTTACTTTTTTGTATTTATCTTCCCGCTCCCAATAGACGTAATATACGAACATTTATGCTACAAAATCTGCTCCTCTTTTCAATAGTCTTAACAACAATCAAACTACTTGTGGTCATTGCCTGTTAGGTACCAGAGTTATAAACACGGGATATAAAGAAAAACAAATTAGAGATACCTAATGACGAACTTAAAATTACATAGGATATTTATACATAATAGATAAATCAGTAAAAAAGTGTTGGGAAGCACCAGACTTGGAAAAATGAAAGAAAAGAATAGAACAAATATACAGTTAGTAAACTCAAAATGCACAGATTATGTTCTGTTTATTCAGCATTTTTTTTCCAACTTCACATTATTGTTGTGTTAACCTAGAATATGTAAACAAATCTCCTTAGGTGTATTCCTATTGTAATTATTCTATATGGGTTAAATAAAGAAATGAACTAATCTTTAAATTATTTCCATAATGAGCATTGGTAGACTTAATTTGAAATTCGAAATGCTATTAGTCACATGTTGTTTAATCAGAATAGCTTTTCAAAATTTTAAGAAGGTAAGAAATTTTACTTTTTATTTTTTGTTAATCCGAATAGTTAGGTAAAAAGGTAGGATAATGACTTTTTTGTGAAGATCAGATTTGGTGAGATTTGAATAATATGTGATCGCTATTGCTGTCACTAATATCATTTCGATTTTTTCGGATATTTAGAAAGAAAAAAAATCCGAATAATTAGGTAAAAATAGTAGGATAATTAGTTTTTTTTTTTTTTTTTTTTTTGTGAGAGATGTGAGAGATTTTATTTGGTGAGATTTGAATGAAATGGGATCCGTATTCTTATCAGCTATATCAATTCAAATTTCTTATTTTGTTATTTTTTTTTAATATGTGAATGAATCAAAAATAGGCGACGAATAGTTGAATGACACGTGGCTTTACATGTGGCTTTCCACGTAAGAAATCCACTTGGCTTGATGTGAGGCTTAGAAATGTTTGTGCTTTTATATATTATATAGATGTGAATGAATCAAAAATAGGCGACGAATAGTTGAATGACACGTGGCTTTACATGTGGCTTTCCACGTAAGAAATCCACTTGGCTTGATGTGAGGCTTAGAAATGTTTGTGCTTTTATATATTATATAGATTAATGACTCAATCATGCCTCAGGAAACTTATAAACTCAATAGCTTTTTTTTTTTTTTTTTTTTTTTTTTTTTTTTAAATCAAATTTAATTCATAATTGAACTCAATACATAATCATCAGCAGAAGCGCCTAGGAGACAAATCCTAAGGAGAGAAAAATCTTCTCTCTAACTTCTGGGGGAAGGGGGATCGAAAACTCAATAGCTTTGCTCACACAAGATTGAGAGGGACAAGTAAAACTTTCATACCTCATCTCCTTATTCATTTAAGCTATCGGTCAAAAACCTCTTAAGAAAGGAATTAGCTAGAAGTAAAGCGACCTACACTTCATCCGTAGCATAATAAATACTCACTCCGTCCCAGACTAAGGTTCTTAATTCTCTTTTTGGGTTTGTCCCAAGGTTCTTAGTTGCTTTATTATTTAAAATGGATAATGGATTTGCGGAATATAGTGATATAACCACATGCCCTAACCCCTAACTCTAAATTAAATCAAAAGCACATACACTCCATTTAGACACATACTAATATCATGAATGATTCTAATCCGTCTGATCAAACATAGTGATATATATAAATAGTTTAGACTCCAGATTGGTGCAATATGTAGAGTGATTTAGAAAGACATAGCTAACTAACTGAAAGTGAAATAAAAACTATACACACATCAATTCCTTATTTAATCCTTAATACTATTACTAAGAGTTGAATTCAATGGTCATTATTGACCGATTGATAAGTTATCTAAATAAGGAGATAAGGCAAACAAAAGTTCCCCCTTTCGCTCTCAATTTGTCCAGGTTCAAAATATTGATGAGTCATTGAACATGATTTAATAGGTTAACTTAATTGAGTGGTCAATAAGGGCTTTCCTTACTCTTTTTTTTTTTTTTTTTTTTTTCAAAGTTTACTAGAATATCAAACAGGTGATGGGATATTATAAGGGTGTTCACGATCTAGTCCGATACAATTTCTGTTAGAATATCATAAAACCATTGTTAAACCAATAACCCGGTGTTGTAATAATTAGGAATCGGACCGAACAAAACATATGGATTTCTGGAAGGTTGTTGGTGGCGATCGAAGTAGTTATAGCAAGCGCTTCTTCCTGCGTCAATTTTCTCGTGCAATCAAGTTGATTATCTCGTTATGTTACATGCTTTCTCCCCTTCGTTAGGAGCCTTTGTCTTCTCCCCTTCGTTGAGAGCCTTTGTCTTCTCTCCATCATGTTTAGAGCCTTTATCTGGTCCGGATTTGTCTTTATTGCAATGTTTTGGATGCTTGGTCGGACATTTATTGTTCACCCAAATGCGTTGATTTTTCGTGTCTTCAACTCCAAATATTATCTGTGTGAGAATTTTATGAAGACCACTGTTATGCTGTGTCAAAGTTATGTTTGGAATAGTATTTTTGCATCTCAGATTATTGTTAGAAAGAACGATTTGACGGAGATTTGGTTCAACGTTGGGATTTTTAATTCTAGAAGAGTTATGCTTTCTCGTGAAGGCAGATAGTATTTCGATGATTGTACGTCTTGATCAAAATCCTTAAATTTGGGATGAGCGTCCGTGTGTTGTGGATTGCCATCATATTAAAATTAATTAATGAAAGATTGTATTGTTTGCTTCAAAAAAAAATTAGTGTGAAAGTAGTTATTTTTGGTTATATAAATGAGATCGAAATAAATAGATACTTATTATTTCTTAAATTAAAATAAGAATTAATACATTTATTTTTCTAGAGTGTAGTACTTGTACTACTTTATTGGGATTGAAGAGAATAAATAAATATTTTTTCTTTTTAAAATTAAATAAAAATTAATTATGTGTATACAAATTTCAAACCTTAAATTGCAAATAAAAATTAATTAAGTGTATACATACACATTTTTATAATTGTCCTATTTTTATCCGTGTAACTTTTCTATTTTTATTTTATAATAATTCAGTATGTAGGAGTAGGGGTGGAAATGGTTCGGCTCAAAACGATGTTTGAAACCGAACCGAACCAATCCGATCGGTTTAGCTCTGTTTTTAAACATATGTGGTTCAGCTCGGTTTAGAAAAGTGATAAATCATACGGTTCGGTTCGGCTTACGGTCTGGCCCTTCCAAGCCGAACCAAACCGAACCGAACCATATCAAGCTGAACCACAAGCCGAACCGCGAAACCGAACAGTGGAGCCGAACCGTGGAACCGAGCTAGCTGAACCATGTTTACATATAAGGATTATTAACCTGCATGTTATTTTTCTTAAGAAAATATAGAAATTCAGTTTCAACATGTTCAAGCTTATCTTAGTAAGTATTGTGGCCTTTTCTAAGTCATATTCATGTACTCCCTCCATCCTAAAATGATTTTCATACTTTTTTTCTCTATTATTGCCAAGGAAAAAAGTATGAATATCATTTTGGGACGGAGGGAGCAAATGATTTTGGCCTTTTCTAAGGCATATTCATGTATTCCCTCTGACGCAGCACGGAAGCGATAGATATTCGTGATTAGCGCACTAATCACAAGAGTTCACAAGCGATGAAACCTCAAACACAATAACCTTGTAATCCACCAGAGAAAACCTGGAATCCACCAGAAAAGAGAAGAATTTCTCCTTGAATAAAATTCAATTAATTAAAAGCTAACCCTAATACAATGAAACAAAAGAATGTTTATACTCCTAACAACTAACAAAACCCTAGTTCCACAAATACCCAAAATATCCTAGTTAAACACCGCATAAAAATAAATGACGTAAACTTAAAATCCTGGGATTCCGCCGAGCACGGTCGTGCTTGTTGTTTAGCGCGGTCGTGCCAAACCTGTCGAGACCACTATCCATGCCTCCGATATTCTGCACGGTCGAGCACTTAGAATGGCGCGGCCGTGCAACGTCTGATCCGGCCGGGCTGTTGTACTGATCCGGGCGTGTGTCGGCTGCAATCCTCCTACATCACCCTCCATCCCAAAATGATCTTCATGCATTTTTCTCTATTATTGCAAAGGAAAAAAAATATGAATATCATTTTGGGACAGAGTGAGTAAATGACTGGGGCCTTTTCTAAGGCATATTCATGTATTCCCTCTGTTCCAAAATGACCTTCGTTCATTTTTCTCTATTATTGCGAAGGAAAAAAGTATAAAATCATTTTGGGACGGAGAGAGTAAATGACTGGTCTTTTCTAAGGCATAATAAAGTATGTTATGTAGAAGGTGTTGTGGTTCAAACCGCGGTTCAAGTCACAGTTTGAACCGCGAAATCAGACCGCAGTTCAAACCGAACCGAACCAGACCATTATGGTTTAGCTCAGCTCGGTTTGGACTTTTTTGTGGTTCAGCTCGGTTTGAGATTTCTTTAAACCGATATATAGCAGTTTGACCTCTAAATTACCTCAAACCGAGCTAAACCGAACCATTTCCACTCCTATGTAGATGGAGGAGGGAAGTGAAAACAACATTTTACTACTATGACAAGCAAATGGTGGGTGGCATTTGTGTTATAAAGGCGAAAGTCCTCACTGAAAATTAAGTTAATTTCAAATGTGTCCACCGAACTACTTTTTTGTGAATGTCATTACTGAATTATCATTAATTCGGCAATGTCATGACCTCGCCCAAATTTTCCTTAAAAATGTAATGAAAGTTAATCACGTGATAACTTTCATTAGATTTTTAACTGTCCATCAATGATATTTGAAACCTGTCTCACCTTCTCTTTCTCCTTTCACATTACAGGCCCAAACCCACAATGCCTTCTCATTCTTCTCTTCCGAGTTTCCCTCCTCCAATCTTCCGTCTCCATCCCCTACCAGTTCTCACACTTAGAATATCCCCAATTTTGTACTACGAGCGAAAACTCCATCACTTCCGGCCAAGTCTCCATCTCTCCTTCCAACCTATGTTTACAATCCCGACCAAGCTCCAAATCTGATAGAATATAAATGTATGTATAGATCGATATGTGTCTTATTATAGTTGGTAAGTAGATATCTCCTTCATCCTCACTCCTCTCTCCGTCCAAATTGATGTTGATCACCAACTTGTTGTGGCTCTTGCAGTGGTGCGATCCAGATTGATATATGGAAGTTTGAGCAAATGTGGTGTTTCGGATATTGTTGTTAGTTTTGAACATAGTGAGGAAAAGAGGAAGGGTCAAACTGGGATCAAGGCAGTGGCGGACCTAAGATTTTTAGTAAACGGGGGCAAAAACTGCATAAAGGGGACAAAAAAATTGTTAGCATATTTTTTATTTTATATTTAGGGGGTGGGGGAGTGTTAGGTTCGATGGTGTAAATGAAGGAGGAAGAAGGTCACATTCAATTTCTTTATATCTCTAAACAATTGATTTATGGGGGATTTTTTAAATGCCGGATGGAGGCAGTTTCCAAGTTTTACTTGGAGTAGAATCCGAACGTGTCAAAATTTGGATCAAAAAATGTATTTGTTGTAGTTTAAGAGATGAAACCTCTACGTATATTTGGAATGAGCCTTCGATCTTTGTGAAGTGTCATTTCTTTGATTATTGTGAATGAATATGATTTGTCGTTTGTTAAAAAAAAAAACAAAAAAAAATTGATTTATGGTGTTGATTTCTGTTTGGAGGTTAAGGAGATTTTGAAACTAATTTCGTTGGCCAACAAGAGATTATGAAAATTAATTTGATGTAAATGTAGATTTTCATGGGGTGGTTTTTAAAGGAAAGAGCATAAAGAGATGGAGATTAAAAGTGGGTTTAGATGGGGGGGAGGGGGGGAGGGTTTAATGGAATAGAGATGAAGGATAAGTATTCTAGTTTTTTTTTTTTTTTTTTAGGCAAATAGCACATTATTGCTTTAAAGTTTTACTGAAATTATAATGTAAATCCTAACGAACCCTTTGTTGCAATTTAAATCCTCATATTGTCAGTTTTTGGCATGTGAGACATTTTCGGATGCCCGTTAAATAAATTTGACGAATGTTAACAAAGTGGATGTAAAACCTTACAAGTTTTATTTAAAAATTGCAATGTCCACCCATAAATTCAATAATATTTTAATTTACCACTATTTCGTTAAATATATAATACATATTTACACAAAGAGGCCTACTCGAAAACAAACACGGACCACCCACAAAATATTATTTTCTCCCTTCATGTCTTCCTACTCCCCCTCATTAAATTTTCCCTCCCTATCCACTCCTTCGGTCACCATTTCTTCATTTCATACCCACCTTTCAAACTTAAATTCAATAAATCTTCCAAACAAAGAGGCGGCGTAAACAGAATTTGTGGGATCGATTGCGATTTATGATGCTGACGGTGGTGTGATGCATTGGAGCCACATATGCCTGTAATTGCAAAGGAAATCCAGGGTTTGGATGCTTTACTTTTGTTACATTTTTAATAAACTTTTGGATGGAGTCATGACACTGCAAAATTAATGATAGTTCAGTGACAACATTTGCAAAATCTATAGTTCAATGAGCACATTTAAAATCGACCCAAAGTTGAGTGAGGACTTTATTATTTTTGCCTTGTTTGGATTAATTCAGGATAACGTCATTCCCCATGCATGTCCGAAGAACATTAATGAACTCAATTGTGTACTCCCTCCGCCTCAAAATATATGTCGGTTTTTTGGAGTTAATTTTTGTTTAAAAAATACTTGTCGTTTTACTATTTTTAAAGTTATTTTGTTGTTTTATGACAACTATATTCTTATTAATGTAGTAAACTATCTCTTACACAAGCATATAATTGCCCAGGTAATTAAAATACTTCAGGGGGATATGAGACTTTTTCGTATGCATTGATTACATTTCGTAATATGTGTAAAATAGTTTAAAATGACATCTATTTTGAGATGGAATGAGTACTACAAAGCAAGGTTCTAAAAAACACTAGGCGGTCGCTAGGCGTCGCAGGGCCGCCTAGCGCCTACGCAGGGCCTAGGCGGGATCTAGGCGGGGCTGAGAATTCAGAAATAACTACAATATCCTAGACGAAACCTAGGCGTTTCATGAGCGCCTAGGCGGCCTAGACGGGGGTCTTTTAGAACACTTACAAAGAACTGAAGTTTTTAGACTGTCTTTCTTTTTGTTGTTGGAAAGTCCGTGCTGAACTTAAGAGACGAGATCTCCTGTAATACTTTGTGTGCCATTTTCTGTACCACTTATAATTCAACCGTTTACATGTTTAGAGAATACTAATATAATGTCAATCTTAAAAACTATGAGTCGTTAGATCACTTATGATACAAGAAATAGTACACAAAGTGGTACAGAAGATTTGAACTCTAAATTTAATGATGCCGTGTTTTTTGGTGGGCGGTAATTATATGGAGTACTCCTTTCACCTAGAGGTGGCCAACCGGTTAAAACCGCCGGTTTCTCGGTTATAACCGGCGGTTACGGTTTTCGATTTGTTCTAACCGGAACCTAACCGGGTAACCGTGGTCTCCGGTTACGGTTATCCGGTTTAACCGGTTAAACCGGTTACTTTTTTTTTTTTTAACAAACAGTTTACCATTTAAAAAAAAAAAAAACACACACAATTCATTTTTTAGCAGTTTATTTAACATTTTTTAACTGTTTTTTTATAAAACTCGTTACCTTTTTAAAAAACTACCAGAAACTGTCAAGAATCTAACTGAAACTGTTAAAAAACTAACTGAAACTGTCAAAAACTAACTGAAACTGTCAAAAACTGACTGAAATTCTAAATAAAACAATTTTTTAAGTAAAAAAAAGGGACGGTACCCTTAAATTTTATTAATTAAATTTAAAATTACAATGAGGGGGACAACCAATCCTTGCCCTTTTATAATTTAAGGGAGGAAAAAAATGGAGCCTTACCTCAACTAAACTATTACAATGAAATAAAAATAAACCTATTCTAAAAATTAAAATAAAAAATTTCTAAATTCCGTCCCCTTCCGAACTTCCCGTAGAGTCTTCCAAGTCGTATTGGTATTGTGGATCGGCTAAAGCTAAATCCTCTTCATAAGGCATATCTTGCTCCCTCTTTTCCGCTCTAACCCAATCACCAAGTAAGAGTTGATTTTCCAAATTTTCACAAGTTAGTTGGGAACGTCTTGCATCCAAAACATTTCCTCCCACACTAAATGCCGATTCGACCGCCACGGTTGAAGCGGGAGAAGCTAAGACTTCTTTTGCAATTAAAGAGAGTATGGGATAAGTTTCTTGCCTTTGTGACCACCACCTCAAAATATCAAAACTAATTGGATTTGAAGTGTTTTGTACAACTTCATGTCTAGTAGAGAAATATGCTTCCAACTCGTACGGAATGCTAGAGGTAGAAGAAGAAGAAGACATTCTATGACGTTTTGAAAAATAAATATCATTAACAAAACCATATGGATCCTCATCCTCCTCATATTGTGTATCAACACCAATATCTTCATCATTAGGACTTGAGCCATATTGAGGAACATTTCCATGAATTGCACTATACTCATTATAAAGAGTCATCAAATCTTGTTTTGAATTTTCAACAACAACCGCCGGGTTTTCGTAGAATCCGTCCCCATCGGGGTATAAATTTGCATAATAAAACGTTATTATGCGAACTAGATCTTTCAATTTAACACGGGGATCCAACATCTTTGCAAGCAAAAATAAAGACGGAATGCTATCAAAATATTTGATCCATTTTTCCCTCATGGAAGCAATGCTTTGACATAAAAAATGTTGCATTTTTGTAAATTTTTAAAACTTCTAACTATTGCAACACATTGATCAAGTACCAAAACGGAAGTTGGATAATAAACTCCCGACAAAGCCAAAGTAGCGGTATTGAAAATCTTTAATAATTGACATAAATTAGTGCAAGCGTTCCATTGATAAGCAAATAGAGGAATATCATAGCCCATAGTAATAAAAAAATCCATGAGATGCTCTTTATACTCAAAACCATCAATTAACATTTTGTAGGTAGAATTCCACCTAGTCGGAACATCCATAGAAAAATATTTTTCGGGAAGACCCTTATTTAGTAAATATTTGATCCATTTTCTTGTAATTTTATTTTTTTTTTGCAATAAAAAAAAGAGCATCTCTAATGGGTTTAACATATTGCTCTAAAGCATCCAAGCCATCTTTAACACATAAATTTATGATATGACATAAACATCTAATATGAAAATACTTACCCCCAAGTGACGGTTGACAAATGAGCATCAATTCCGGTATACTAGCGGTATTAGCACTAGCGTTGTCGAATGAAATAGAAAATATTTTTTGCAAAAGACCATATTTTGCCAAAATGGCATGCAACTTTCTACAAATATTTTCCGCGGAATGAGGTGGTTCAAAACTTTCATATGCAAGTAATCTTTTTTGTAAAGTCCACGAATTATCGATCCAATGGCATGTAACACCCAAATAACTATTTCTTTGCCAATGATCACTCCAACCATCGGCACAAATTGAAACTCTTTGTTGTAATTTTGATAAAACATCAATTAAAAAATGTTTATATTCCAAAACCACTTTTTTAATATCGCGTACGAGAGTCGTACGTGGTACTTTGGAGGCGGCCGGATTTAAAGAAAGTCTAATAAACCGTTCATAAAAATCATCATCCGCAAAGTTAAAAGCAAGTCCTTTAACACACACAAATTTGCACAATTCTTTCCAATAAACGACATTATTAAACTTAAATAAGACCGAAGACGTACCTTGAGTGTTAGGTTGAGAAAATTGTAATTGAGCTTGATCACTCTCAATCCCAACTTTCTCGGGATGTTTGCTATTGGTGTGGGCGTTCAATGTTCCATGCCCTCCACCTTTTGTGAACGGGTAAAATTTGGGACAATAGTTGCACACCGCTCGAAAATTTACAAAGTCGTCGGGCTCAATTGGTTCTTTTCGGAAATGGATAGTAAAAGTGTCGGATTTGGATTCTCGTGGTTGACGTTGCCCCCGACCACCTCTTCCCACGCCCCGAGCTCGGCCTCGGCCGCTCCTACTACCACTTTGACCAACATTTTCTTCAACATTCCCCTCATTTTCCACATGAGGTGAAACAAATTCTGGGTTATGTGAGGAAGAACCAATTTGTTCCTTGCCGCTCCTTCGAGATGAGGCCATTTCTTAAAAAAAAAAACTAACTGAAAATCGCTTAAAAACTGACTGAAAATGATGAAAAACACAGATTTTGTTAAAAAAACTAATTGGAACTGTAAAAAAACTGACTGAAACTGTAAAAAAACTAACTGGATTCGAAAAAGTAACTGGAAAATGTTTTGAAACAGACTACAAATCACTAAAAAAACTGACTGATACTGATGAGAAACACAGATTTTGTTAAAAAAGTAACAAAAACTGTCCAAAAACTAACTGAAACTGTAAACAAACTAACTGGAATTCGAAAAACTAACTGGATAATGTTTTGAAACTGACTCGAAACATATAAAAAACTGACTGGGATTTTCGGAAAAAATTGCAAATGTGATTTCGTTAGAAAACTAACTTGAAATCGTTACAAAACTGACTGAAATTCTTCAAACTAACTGGAAATATGAGAGATTGTGAGAGACTTTGGAATTAGTAGAGAGAGAAAGAGTAGAGAGAAGGTGTGGTACTAAAATGCTACGAGGGAGGGGGTATTTATATGTTTGCAATGTTTGATTTTTTTAATTTTTTTTTTGGCCGCCCAGTTAAGTCAACTAACGGCTAGTTTGAAAACTAGCCGTTTTTGGACAGTGGTCAGACATGGGGAAGTGGGGGGGGGGGCTGGTGCAAAAAGGCAAAAAGTAGCCGTTGGCCGATTTAACCGCCGGTTTAACCGGCGGTTTCGTTAAACGGTTATAAACCGTAGGTTAACCGGCGGTTTACCGGTTTAGGAAATCTCAAACCTTAACCGGACCGGCTAACCGACGGTTCACGGTTATACCGGTTTCCGGTTAACCGGTTTCCCGGTTTTGACCGGTTAAAAACCGGCGGTTAGCCGGTTTCCGGTTTTTTTTTTGCCACCTCTGCTTTCACCTAAACATAATTTCACTTTTTAATAGTTGATATATTATTGAATATTGACTAAAAATTTAAGAAATACATACTTACTAACAATCCAAATAATACGTGTTATTATATTTCCGTCAATAATAACATTTAAAATTTTATTAGATAATTAGTCTTTCGTGATTTTAATTGAAAATTTAATCAAATTTATTATTAAAAAACTGAAATTTTATTTAGGCGACAAAGTGAGTATGATATACTCCTTCCGTCCCTCTTTAATCTATAAAAATTACCCATTTGGTTGTCCCACTTTAACTTACAAAATCCTAAAATGGAAATGTTTTAATACTTTTAAAATGGTGGGACCCACTTGTCATACTCACAACAACTATCCACTAACTATTCTCCATCCCACTTTTTCTCTCCCACCCAACCATCTACACTCACAACACATCACCTTTTTCACTTTTTCCTTAATTAATGTGCTCAGCTAATTTTTTTTAAGTTAAAAAGGGACGGAGGGAATACGTAAGACCCTTCAACTCATTTAATCTTAAATACAAAAAAAAAAAAACATGTGGTCAAATCCGCCTGCATTAACCCTACAACTCTGCGGTTAGTAATTGTCCCAAACATTTCATTTATAATTGGAAATTTTAAGATTTTTTAGACGTGTAAAACTCTCTCAAGAAAACATTTTAAAACATTAAATGTAATACTTAAAACAGCAATGCTAGATCTAAGAAAATTCCAGAATTAAAATTCCAAAAGAATATTAAAATAATTGAACAGGCAAGATAAGGTGATACTCCCTCTGTCCCATAAAGATAATCATATTTTGACTTTTTATGGTCAACAAAAATAAACTTTGACCAAACATTTGTATCAATTTAATAATCGCAATGAAATTCTAAAAATTGTTATTGATAAATCACTTAATGATTTATCAATTACAAATTATTGAATTTCACTTAAATGATTAAATCGTCACCAATGATTAATCAAAGTTCATTTTTATTGAGTATAAAAAGTCGAAATGAGACTACCTTGGGAGTTCTACTTAGATTGACTTAATTGAGAAAGGGAAACATCTCCACCACCTGGCCAAGCAATCCAATTTTGAACAAATAGTGATACCACTTGGAATTCTCAACGGCTCAAAATCGTGGTTATATTTAAGCTAGGAAAGAGGAAAGAACCATCTTGTTTGCAATACTTATTTTATTTGGCAACATTAAATCCATATGTATTCCTTCCGTCCCACTCGAATTAAGATTTTTGGGTTATGCATAGGGATTAAGAAAAAAATGTTAGTGGAGTAGGTGTCGTGAGTATGAAAAGTGAAATAGGATAGAGAAAGTGGGGTAGAGAATAATGAGTGGAAAGTTGTTGTGGGTGTGAATGTGGGTCCCATTAAATAAAACACTTTCATTTTGGGGTTATCCTAATTCGAATGAGACACTCAAAATGAAAATTTGTCTTAATTCGAGTGAGACGGAAGGAGTATATTATTACTCCATCGGTCTCAAAATAAGCATAAGCGTTTATAAAATTAGTGTTTATTATGAAATAACCATCTTGTTTGCAATACTTATTTTATTTGGCAACATTAAATCCATGTATATTATTACTCTATCTGTCTCAAAATAAGCATAAGTGTTTAAAAAATCAGTGTTTATTACGAAAGAACCATCTTGTTTGCAATACTTATTTTATTTGGCAACATTAAATCCATGTATATTATTACTCCATATGTCTCAAAATAAGCATAAGCGTTTATAAAATTAGTGTTTATTACGAAAGAACCATCTTGTTTGCAATACTTATTTTATTTGGCAACATTAAATCAATGTATATTATGTTGGAATTTAATATGCAACGATCAGATTAATCAAGACAATCACGTAAGCATATAACAATATCAGATTAAGCCAAAAGCAAAAACGTACCCACAAGAACAGGATCCAGGAACGACATAAACAATAAGAGAGTTAGAAAGACTTATCAGTTTAGATCGAGTCGCCTGTAATAGACTTTCCTAAAAGAAACTATTGACCCCTACTGGTGCGCCGAGGGTTGCGGCAAATTCCTCCGAGGATGAAACGATCTCAGGAACGTACCAGAAAACTTCGCACGAACAGGTACCGATCCACTTGCGACTGCTGTCCCACTTCGCCAGAATCTCACTTCTCAAATCTACCACAAATTACGAATTTAGAGAGAACAGTTTATTGCAATTAATTGCGTGTGTATAAACTGGTATAGGGATCGTATATTTTTACTAGTATTATACATCTTTATTTCAGCCCAAATGAGGAAAATAATAAAGTTACAAAAGATGTCTACAAAATGTGGTTTACAAAATGAGGTGTCATAATTGTGTTGGTGTTTTTAATTAGAGTGTGTCGAGTCCAATATCGATATAGCCAATGAAATATCGTCACCACATCTTGTATCCTTCATTTTGTAAACTTCTTTTGTAAGCCTAGCATTGCCCCTTTGATAATTTGTTTGTGTAAATAGACAAATCCACCTGTCACACATACAATTTCATTTAGTTTTGTAGTCCATTATATAATGAAAAAGAAAATATAAACTTCTGTTTTCATCAGTGTTCTAAAAATCGCTAGGCGGCGGAGCTGGGCCTAGCGCCTAGGGGCCTAGGCGGGGCATACAATTTAGCGTATTTTTTTTTCATAAATTTATAAATCTATATACTCCCCCCGTCCCACCCGAAATAGGACGTTTTGCCATTTTGGGTGTCCCACTCGAAATAGGACATCCTAAAATGGAAAGCTTTTATTACTTTTTTATTAGTAGGACCCACTTGTCATACTCACAACAACTTTTCATTTATTATTCCTCATCCACTTTCTCTCTCCTTCATACTCACAACACCTACTTTTCAAACAACTTTTTATAATAAAAGATTATTATTCCTTAATCCCCGTGTCGGGACCAGGAATCCTATTTCAGATGGGACGGAAGGAGTATATATTTATCCAAAAAGTAATGTCATTTATTTATTTTTAATTAAAAATTAAAAATTTAATTTAAGCAAAAAATAAATCATAACTAGGAGTATTCTATGGTATTTACTCAAACCCATCCACTCAACACATTTTTATTCACTCAACTAAACCCAAATAACCCAACATTATACATCTTTATTTCAGCCCAAATGAGCCCACATAAATTTTACCCATTTAAAGCCCTTACCCAAGTTTAAAGTTAAAGCCCAACAAAGAAACCCTAACCTAAAATACCCATCCGTCATCTCTTTTCTCTACACACAGACACCGCCTCTCTCTCTCCCAGTCCCAGCGTATTCCAGTGTCCGGACCAGAGTCAAAGCAATGGCCAACCAACTGACTAAGGTACATCACCTCCTCCGACCCACCAACCGCCGTCTCTACATCTTTGTTTTCTCTTTTTCTCTTTGCCGTTTCCGGCGACCTTCGACAGCCCCGTTTCCGGCGACCTTCGACAGCCTATCCCGCCTGAACCGCCGAGCCCGCCTGGTGCCTAGTATGGCCGACTTGAAGGAAATCGCGGCGGAAGAGGGCCACCTAGCGCCTAGGCCCCGCCTAGCCCGATTTTTAGAACACTGATTTTCATCGATATTGTGTTACAATAACAAACTCTGTTGGTGCAGCAGTTCCAAATTTTAAGAAGTTAAAATTCCAAATTTTAAGAAATTAAGTACAAATTAGTGGTGGACTTGAAGACGTTGCAGCGGTGTGATAGATCCTTAGAAGCTCAATTAGTGTCTTTGGAGGACGCCGACAAAAATTAAATGAGACGTATGTAAAACCCAATAAATAACCGACTTATTTAACTTGTTTAATCTCTTTTACACGCATTTAAATATGATTAAACTTAACACCGACGGACAGTAAATTTGTCGCCCCCAATCATTTTTAATCGGTAGAAGAAATGGTTGGTGAGGAACTGGACCCGGAACCGCTCCACCCAAAACCGCTGCACCCCTCCACCCAATGGCTCAGATCGAGGCCACATATGCGAGCTCATCATCTGTGCGGCTAAGATGATTTCAATTTTTTGTGGGTCCCACCGAGCTCGGATACATCTCAACCGTTGAGTGGAGCTAAAATAAGGTGGCTCCAATCGAAACAATTGAGTGGAGCTAACTAGGGGCAGCGGTTCGAAATCCGTGAGGAACTAGTGGAGTTTGAGATCAATGGTGATTGACAGATCATTGAAATAATTGTTTTCTCCTCATTATTTTATTTTTTATAATTGAATGTCCAAAGAATAAAAGATGGGATGGGACATGGGTGTCTTTTTTCTTCAATAATGGAGGGTAGAGGACATTACTTACTATTCCTCCCCTCCCCTAGACACTCCCAACATAAAATCATTTGTTTTCCATATTTTATAATGACAATAATATGTGATCTAGTGAGGTCATCCCCAAATAATAGAAAACATATCATAACAGAATATTCGTTATTTTATTATTTTAGTACATATTATTGTTGAATTAATGCTGCCTACTTCCTTTTTTTTTTGTTTTTTTTTTTTTTTTAATTTTCTATTTCATCATAAAGTTCTTTGTCAGAATTTATAGTGAAATACAATAAAATACGTAATAAATTAATTCTGTCTGCCTCCTATTCTTATGTTTGACTTTCTCACAAAAGTTATTTAAGAATTCATTAATAATTTGATATAAAGTTACATACTCTTCTTTTCCGCCCATTTTAAACATCAAAAATTTCTATTTTTGTTGTCTCATTTTAAAATTTAAATTTCAAAAGAAAAGTTATTTAATTTTTTTATTTGTAGACCCAAATGTCATACTCACAACAATTATCTACTAACTATTCCATACCACATTTTTTTTCTCCTACCAAACCATCTACACACATAACATCACCTTTTTCACCCTTTTTTTTTATATTTAACCATTTTTAAAGTTTTAAATGAGACGAAGAAAGATTTTTTTTCTTTTTTACCTCAACTAGGTCACGTAATAAAATTTAATTACATGACAAAGAGGGCAGAGAGCAAGGATTTTTGGAACCTCTATCCCACATTTCCCTTGTCCTGAATAATCCTGAATATTGAGCTTCCCTAATATTTTTTTTATTTTGTGAGATGTATAATCAAAAATTAAAATGAACGTCGTGTATTTAATGGGACTCACATATCAATATACTCCGTATCACTCAATATATTTCGCCCCGCATCTCACTTTTGAAGGTAATTAGAAATGTGGCCAAATGTCGATCGAGTATTATAAAAACAGTAGATGAGTAGATACGTGGGAGAAATGTTTCAGCGTGAGTAGGGACCATGCATAATACATGGAGTCGTGGCATGCAAGTTGACAAAAGACTGAAGAATAATTGAAGTAAATATTGTAAAAGGGATTAATAGCCACACAGTCGTGATTTTGAGGGGATAGAAAACGATCAAACCAAGCAATCGATCTGTTACCTATCAATTAAAATGTCGCCCTCTCTTACTTTCTGTTGCCCATAATCTCTACACATTTCTCGCGATTTGGAACCGCGCTCTTTCAGTTTTATTTTTGTTGTAGTAATTATTCTATGTTGAGAATTAACTAGTCATCAAAGATTTTGGGCTGCTTCTTTCATAACCAATTGATTTGAGATTGTACATCAGACTTTATCATGATAGCAGAGCTGACTCTTTATACGTGCAAAACCAAAAGAGGCCCATGATGTTCAAATCCCAAGTCACCAACATCTATGTCCATGCGTAAGCCCAAATTGGCTATACGTGAAAGGGGCGTGTTGAGCAATTATCCCACATTGAAAATTAGTTAGATATACATTAACTATATAAAGATTATGGGCTACACCTTTCATAACCAATTGATTTTGAGATTTGACCTCAGAACTATATCGATTTCATTGCGGCCATTATATTTGTGTTTATATTTGACTAAATCTACAAATTCTAAAATGCACGGTTGAGAATTAATTGGCAATGTGAGATTATTAATCTAGACAATTGATAATGTGTTTGGTAGCATTAAACACTTAATGCTTGATGCTTAATATAGTGTAGGGTGATTTGGAGGTGGGGTGCATTGATAATATTGAGTGCTAGATGTTGAATGTTGAATCTCGTGATGTGAGGGAGGGTTGGACATATTCCGACTGAATGAAAGAATCAAATCAAACACACTACCTCCAACTCACTTTGCACTGTATTAAACATCAAGAATCAAATGTTTAATGTCACGAGCACACCCTAAACTTAAAAATTATATCTATCTCTCACTGCAAAAAGAGGTAGGCTAGGTCAAATCATAACAATATGCAGCTCTATTGCATCAATTATGTCTTCTTGATCATAGGAGTATAAAACTTGAAATCGCTAGCAAATTTAAGGGAACATGGAAATTTCTAAATAGAAGAAATTTTTTACCATGTTAATAATAATAAAAAACAAGTTATGAAGGGTGCTATCTAGCTATTAATTTGATAGTGAGGTATTACTCTATACATGGCAAAAAATCGAAACTTAGGGTCTTTAAGGCCTACCATGTCCTATGGCTGGCTGTGGCTTTGGTTGTGGGTGTGGTGGGGATAAAAAAAGTACGAGTTATGTTGCTTTTTAGTTTGTATTATTGCCAAGGTTTCATTAATTTTTCTGAATTTGACACATAATGTTATGAAGGCCACAAGCTCAATGAATTAATATGTTTTTGGTCTATCCATTCGATCATGAGTAGCTTAATTAACGAATTTATATGTTGTCTTTGTCATTTATTTAACAAATTATTTAAGTCGAATCATTATATATTTGAAAAAAATATATTGTAAAAATAAGTAAGTTAGAGTGTCCTTCCATATGATAAATATTTTTTTTTTTTTGTCTTTTTCAGTGGATTTGGCTTATTTATACGTGAAAATCTCGAGAAATTTTCATCTATTAATGTAAAACATGTTTTACACATCGTAGTGTAAAATGAATTTTTTATAAGACTGACTCTATTTATACGACTTGCATTTATCAAAAAGCTCTATAATGGATTTATTTCAGTATTATTACCATTTTTGTAATACAAAACAAAGGAGATAACATACTGCATCAATCCTAAAATCATATTATTTCTTGATTTTCTTCAGTTTTAATGGTCAACTTCTTTGATCAATAATATATGCTGCTCCCTCTGTCCCAGAGTATATGTCAACTTTTCCTTTTTAGTCTGTCCTAGGGATGGCAATTTGACCGAACCCGATCCGAACCCGAAGGCGATGCGCCCCGAAAAAGTAGGGTTCGGGTTGTAATTTTCATGACTCGAGCGGGTTAGGGTCGGGTTCGGGTTTTGATATTGACCCACCGTGATCCGACCCGACCCGCACCCTTATGTACAAAGTCAAGATATTATGTTAGTTAATCATATCATATGTTGTGCAATTTATTTTTATAGTTGTTTTTTAGTGAGGTTTGATGATTTTAAACTAAATTCTATAACTAATTAAAATTTAAGCTTATACATAGATTGGGCCCAAGCAAATATGAGTTAAAAATTTTATAATTTTGCACGCTTCGGGTTCGGGTTTCCTTGCCTTCGGGTCGGGGTCGGGTCGCACCTTTTCTCATTAGGTTCGGGTTCGGTTTTGACGAAACCCGCCCCGAACCCGACCTGTTGCCATCCATAGTATGTCCCATAGTATATGTCCACTTCCTAAAATGACAAAGAATCTTATTATTCCACTCACTTATTCTCTCTCCTACTTTACTTTTATACTCACAACACCAATCAATTTACTATTCCTCTCACTCATTCTCTCTCCTACTTTACTTTTCATACTCACAATATTTCAACCATTTCTTAATCTCCGTACAAATGAGAGGGTGAATATATACTCTGAGGTGGAGGGAGTATTAAAATTCAATCAAACACTTGGTCATAGAATTAAAGTGATATCATTTTATTTTATTTTGATATAGAGCGTATATATGTTAATGTCTCAAACAAAATAATAGGTGTCACATAGTTTGTGTAGTTCTTGTGTTTAAATGACATCAAACACATGGCTTGCTTTGATGAGCTTACCAATTACTACTAAACAAGACATGATTGCTAGGAAATTGATATTTGATTCTTTCTAATACAAAATTTAGATTTTGAGATACTGAAAACTAAAAAAAAGTTAATTTCACTATCTACCTTTGGCCAAGTATCAATGATTAATCATCTTTTTGCTTCGCAAATTTTATTTTTAATTATAATTATAAAAGTATGGGCACTGAAATTAAAGGGGTGAGCAGTGAAATCAATCCGAAATATAAGTTTCAATCTTTTCTTATTAAACTACAAAATTAGACATACATTTTCTGATGGAACAATATTATTTCTTTCTAGACCTAAAACAATCAATATTTATTTTCATAATTAGTGTTTAAAAGTGCTTCTGTTTATTGCCTTCCAAATGAAGTATTCTTACACAAAATATACATAAAATTAAATCCGTCCCATAAAAGTGGATAATAGTAGTGGGTAGTTGCTGTGAGTGTGAAAAGTGAAATAGGAGAGAGAAAGTGGGGGTAGAGAATAGTAGGCTGATTGACGTTGTGAGTATAAAACTAAAGTAGGAGAGATAATAAGTGATAGGAATAATAAAGAATATTGTTATTTTAGAAAAGTGTAACTTATCAATGGGACATCCTAAAAAGAAATTTGTCCACATAGTTATGGAACGGAGGGAGGATTTATGTCAAATTTACTACTCCCTCCGTCCCAGTTTAAGGTTTTTAGTTTTTTTGTTGTTTGTCTGAAGGAACTTTGAGCAATAATTACATGTTAATCTAATTATTTTAATGAAAATTTAAAACTTGTTATTGATAGTATATATAATGGTGTACCAATAACAAGTTTTAGATTTTCATTTGGATAATTAGATTAACCTTTAATTATTGCTAATAGATCCTTCAGACAAACAGCAAAAAAACTAAGAACCTTAAACTGGGACGGAGGTAGTATAAACTTGCCTTGGCAAGAGTCTTGAGAGCTATATATGATGATCTTTCTAAACAAGAGTATCTGAATATCTATATATATTAAAGTTGGTGAATAGAGATGTGGTGATGCCACGTGGACAAATCATGGAAGAATCTTGCATTTCGTGATGCTACATCATCACTATCCTAAAAGTGTGTGACTTTTGATATTCTCATTAGAGTTGGTTTTGGGGGAAACTAGTTTCCCCCTAATGTTAAAAAAAGACCGGTTTTGGTATAGGAGAAACCGGTTTATATATAAATCACGGTTCAGGAGTATAGGGTAAAATATGCGATCTTTTCGGCTGAGTTTTCCCAGCTTCCGCCATCTCCCTCTCTCTCCGTCACCATTGCAGACGAAAGGAGCTTCAAAAAAACGATTAAAAAGGTATGAATCCTTAAGAGTTTGTTCATCAGTTATCGCATTTTTCTGTTTGAAATTGATATTCAAATGAGCTAATTGATTTTATTGAAATTGATTTTCTCCTTATAGAAGATGAAGATGGATATGGAGATAGTAGATCACAGATGTTATTGAATCAGAGGAGAGTGAGATTGAAAAAGATAATGAAGATCAATTGGAAGAGATGTATATCTTCATTTGGCTCAAAAACACCAAATCTACACTTAATTTGAATCATGTGGTCGTTTGCTGCTCAAATTGAAATATAGATGTTCAAACTGTTGAAATTGAAATATAATTGATTTGGTGTAACTTGTTGTTTTAGTATAGTAACTTGGTGTTTTGGTGTTGTGACTTGAAGTTTTAGTATAGTAACTTGTATTGTTTTAGTATTGTAACTTGGTGTTTTAGTATTTTAACTTTATGTTTTAGTACAATAACTTGGTGTTTTATTAGTGCAGTCTGATAATAATCAAGTTATGCTGTATCAGATCTATACTTGATATTTTAGTAGTGTAACTTGGTGTTTTAACATACAAACTTGATATTATAATAACCATGCAATTTCTATTGAAATAAGCATTTTGAACATCAACTGATAAGATAACTTGGTGTTTTAGTATAGTAACTTTATGTTTTTAGTACAGTAACTTGGTGTTTTATTAGTGCAGCCTGGTGGTTAATCAAGTTTTGTTGTATCAGATTTACACTTGGTGTTTTAGTAGTGTAACTTCGTGTTTTAACAGACAAACTTGGTATTATAATAACCATGCAATTTCTTTTGAAACAAGCACTTTGAACATGAGCTTATAATACAACTTAATACACATGTTTAAAAAACAACAAGTTAATAACTTAAAATGATAAGTTTGTACTTAAAAAATAATAAGTTTGTATTTCAAACAAAACGTTACAATTTCACTGATTAACACACTTTCTAGACCTAGTTTGTCTAACATATATGTTGCAGTCGAACTACCAGCTCTCTTCCTCTTCTTTTTCTCGTTGTCTTTGCTCCCAACAATCTTGTCAATGTGATCATGTTTGATTCCCGGAAAGTCTTCAACTTTATTCAACATAGACTCCTTTTGCTTGTTCAAATCACTGAGTACCAAATACCAAAATCAAAATGCCTAATCAAGCATCACAAAAACTGAACAAAAAGGCTTGAAATCAACACAATAATCGAACAAAATGGAGTGAGAATCAAGCGGAAAAGCTTGAAATCAATACATACCTCCATCACACCCTGGCTTCACTACGCTTTTCCTCGTTATTTTGCTTTAAATCAAACGGTAGTTTGCGTCAAATAGAGTGAAATTAACGAACGACGCAATGAGAATCAAACAAATTTTACTTCAAAATGTAAAAAACGAACAAAAGATTAGAAGGTTAAAGGTAGCCTTCACCGGTTTTAGAGAGAGAGAACGGCGCTGTGTGTTTTTGAGAGAGTGAATGTTTGCGATTAGGTTTACCAATTTAGTAAACCGGGTCAAAACGTGGGTTTCAATACCGGTCCGCTATGCCGCTATATGTGTGTCGGTTTCCCCTTACCAAAACCGGTCTTTTTTTAACATTAGGGGAAACTAGTTTCCCCCAAAATTTTGTGTTCTCATTATTAGCTAATACTATTAGCTCATAATAATAGTTATGATATGAGTTAACTATTACTATTAATAGTAATAGTTAACTATAATAGTTACTATACAAGTTAACTATTACTATTAATAGTAATAGTTAACAATAATAGTTACTATACAAGTTAACTATTACTATTAATAGTATTACTTAACTATAATAGTTAATATACAAGTTAACTATTACTATTAATAGTATTACTTAACTATAGTTACTATACAAGTTAACTATTACTATTAATAGTAAGTTAACTATTACTATTAATAGTATTAGTTAACTATAATAGTTACTATACAAGTTAACTATTACTAAATTAACTATTACTATTAATAGTATTAGTTAACTATTATAGTTACTATATTAGTTAACTATTACTATTAAAAGTATTAGTTAACTATAATAGTTACTATATTAGTTAACAATTACTATTAATAGTATTAGTTAACTATTATAGTTACTATATTAGTTAACTATTACTATTAATAGTATTAGTTAACTATAATAGTTACTTTATAAGTTATTTTTTACTATTAATATTATTAGTTAACTATAATAGGCTATACTCCCTCCGTTTCAAGTAAATTGCAACATGTTGATTTTTTTAGGTCAATAAAAATGAACTTTGACCAACCATTGGTGACGATTTAATGATCACAATGAAATTCTAAAAATTGTTATTGATAAATTACTTAATAATTTATCAACTACAAATTTTAGAATTTTACTTGAATAATTAGATCGTCACCAATGGTTGGTCAAAGTTCATTTTTGTTGACAAAAAAAAGTCAACATGTTGTAACTTACTCGAAACAGAGGGAGAATACATTAACTATTACTATTATTAGTATTGGTTAATTATAATTGTTATTATATAAATAAGTTATTAATTTTTAATATTAACTACAGTAATTATAATCGATACTATATCTATTAACTATTACTATTAATAGCATTAGTTTATTATAATTATCATAATAGTTACTATATCAATTAACTTTTACTATTGATAATATTATTTTATTATAATAATTATATTAATAATTATTATTATATAGATTATCATTGCTATTAATATATATATTAACTATTACTATCAATAGTATTAATTAATTATAATAGTTATTATAATAATAGTAATCATATAGATTAATTTTTTTTATTAATAGTATTAGTTAAAATGATGATTACTATATTAGTTAACTATAGTTAAAATATTTTTTAAGACGTAGTATTGGTTTCCCGTGCAGAGCACGGGTTACCCGCTAGTTAATAATAAGGAAATAAAGTTTGGCAGGGAGGGTAAGGAAACACTTTAGATTGTGGATTGTGAAGTCTATGATGGTGATCACCACTAATTTTTACCCAAACAGCTAACTAAATAATGTTTCTTGGAGTGATTAGAAAATAAGGAATCTTGACAACCATGAACTAATAAGTGATCAAATACTGGTGGGTTTGTCTGGATTCATTTCATGTGGATATATACTACTTTTTGAATGATTGTAAACTAAACCCACTTCATGGTGTTTCCCTTACTTTGCACTCTCCATGAAATATTCTTCCCATAATTTGGGAGTCCATGTAATTTTCATTATTTATATTACACACTCCATCTGTTTTAGAAAAGTTGAAACATTTACTTGGAGTTGGAAAATTAAGGATACAATATTATATTAAGAATGAAATGTAGAGTGGAAGAGAGTGGGGGTGGAAAGAGAATGAGTGAAGAATAATGAGTGGTTGGGAGGAAGAGAGAGAGAATGAGTGGAAAATTATAAATGTAATAAAAAACTTCCATTTTTCGATTGTTGCAACTTTTGTGAAATACCTTAAGGCCTCGTTTAGCATGCGGGAATGATTATATGGGAATGGATATGCAATATCCAGGTATTTGTAATACAAGAATCAAGAGAATTAAACTTTCCCATTCTCATGTTTGGGTTTTTCGTATGTCTAAGTTAAGGAATAGATATTTAATCACCGTACCTATGTTTGGTTCAAATTAACTATTTAATGGGTGATGTTTTTCTTTTTTCTATATTTTTTTCTTTTATAATAGTTACAGGAACTCTTTTTTTTTTAATCAATTTATATGTCCTCAAACTTAACCAAAGAAAAATCAAGATGACATTGGCACATGGATATGACCAATTAAATGAGTAATTATGTTTCGAGTAAGTCTCCTGTAAAACGCGTTTTACACTAGGCTTAGTATAAAACGTGTTTTATTAATAACGGCAAGTAGGGTTTAAGAGACGCGGTGGCATAAGTGTAAATATTTGAAACTTATGAAATCTCAAGAGGCATATTATGAAACTGCAGGAGGCATATTATGAAACTGAAGGAGGCATATTTTTGAAACTCCACATCAGGCACTTTGTAAAACCATAACATGCATTTTTTTTCAAATAGGCACTTCTAAATTTTAAAGCATGCATTTTTATAAGTGTCTGTTGAGTTTTTTTTTTTTTTTTTTACTAAAAATCTCAAGAGGCATATTTTGAAACTGGAGGAGACATGTTTTAAAACTGGAGTTTGAAACTGGAGCAAGCATGTTTTAAAACTGGAGGAGGCATATTTTTATACTGCAGGAGGCACATTTTTAAACTAGAGCAGACATTTTTTTTCTTTAAAAAAGACAATGTTAAAAGTTCAAAAAAATCTCAGGAGGCATGTTTTGAAACTGGAGGAGGCATGTTTTGAAACTGCAGGAGGCACATTTTTTAACTAGAGCAGGCACTTATTTTTTCTCAAAAAGGCACTGTTAAAAGTTCAAAAAAAGTGCCTCCTCTAGAGTTAAAACATGCATGCTCTAAAAAAGTGTCTCCTCTAGAGTTAAAATATGCTTGCTGTGAAGTATTGAAAAATGTCTCCTCTTGTTTTAAAATGCGCCTGCTGAGATTTTCATGAGTTCCACCTATTTTCAAAATTGCCACCGCGTCTTTTAATCCCTCTTAAGCCGTTATTTGAAAAACACGTTTTACACACAGTTAGTGTAAAACACGTTTTTTACAAGATTTTTTGTTATGTTTCACATTACATTGACGAAAATGGGAACCTGCAAGTACACATGGAATGCATGAAAATAAAGATTGAAATAACAAATTTTATAATGAAACAACTAACTTGTTGCCTTTCTGGAGTACAAATATTCTGGAGTGTGCTATGGAATTATTATAAAGACTGAATTTTTTTAAGAGTTCAAAACCGATTAAGATAATAGGATTTGCTCTTTGGATAATTATCAATAAGTTCCCATGTATAACTTCCCTTGGGAATGGGTATTAAAAACCCACCATTTATTGTGGGAATCAGATTACGTTGATTAATGGGTATTTGATATCCATAGGAAACAAATACCCATTCCCTTTCCTAGCTTCATGTCAACAACAAACAAAGTTAAATATTACACGGGAATTAAATACTCATTCCTGAGCCCAGATTACCATGTGCCAAACGAGACCTAACTGGCAAAATGTTGCAACTTCCTTGGAACGAATGGAGTATGTAAGTTGTACTCCCTCCGTCTCGGAGTAAGAGTCACACCCCTCATTTGCACGCTTATTAATACTCCCTCCGTCCCATTTCAAATTGCAAAAGTTGTCAAAAAGGGTGTCCCAACTAAAATTGCAAAATCCAAAAATGGCAAGTTTTAACCCACTTGCACACTCACATCCACTAACCCACTAACTATTCTCTACCCCACTTTCTCTCTCCCACTCAACTATCAACACTAACAACACATCACCTTTTTCACTTTTTCCCTTAATCCCCGTGCCAACCTAGTATTTGCAATTTGAAATGGGACGGAGGGAATAAATATTAGATGTGATGTAAATGTTGTGAGTGTAAAAGTAAAGCATGAGAGAGAATGAGTGGGAGAGAATATTGAATTGATTGGTGTTGTGAGTATAAAAGTAAAATAGGAGAGAGAATGAGTAGGGTGAATAGTAAAGATTCTTTGTATTTTAGGAATGAGACTATTACTCTGGGACAGACCAAAAAGGAAAATGAAACTCTTACTCTGGGATAGAGGAAGCATTATTTAATTGGTTAACACAAGGTCGGATCTCTGAAATTTGGGGTTTAAGGTAAACTATTTGACCGGAACCTTTAAATTCCTCCGTAAGCAAAAGTGCATTGGTCTTTAAAAGTTGTACTATCTCTGTCCCTAATGAATGCCTGAAATTTTTTTCAAATTTACTCTTGGCCAAGAGCGAATTTAAAAGTTTTGCAAACATTCATTTTCGGATGGAAGGAGTATTATTTAATTGCAATGCCCGACTTTTGTCACTGAGTTAATCATTTTGAGGAAAAAGGTTAATGAACTTAATTGTGTTTGTTTTCCAAAAAAAAAAAACTTAATTGTGTTTGAGTTTTAATATTTCGAACGACAAATGGTATCTTCAGTTGTACATGTGTACGTGGGCGGGTTTAAACTAAGTTCATGAACGCAAACACTGTATGATGCAAATAATTTAAAATAAAATAAAATATTATCAGTAATGCTTGGGGAATAAAAGAAGTTTACAAAAATGTAGATAAAAAATGAGGTGGCGGTATTTTGTTGGTTATACAAATTGTGGACCCACCACACTCTAATTAAAATCACCAACAAAATTATAATACATCATTTTATAAATAATTTTGTGACATTCTTTTGAAATTTATTATTAATCAAACATTATACATGCAAATAATTGTGAAACCGGCTCAAGCTAGACTAGTCCAAAACTTTTGGAATACAAGAAAAGTCAATTTATAAAGTTGAGTCCCTACAGGCTACCATTATTGATTTCGGAACATATTTAGACAAATTAGTTATGAGAAAATTTTGGGGAAACTAGTTTCTCCAAAAGTTATAAAAAGTCATGTTTTTATAGAGTTTAGGGTTTAGGGTTTAGGCTTTAGGGCTTAATGGTTAGGGTTTAGAGTTTAAGGGTTAAAAACATGACTTTTTATAAACCAGTTTCCTCCAAAACACACTCCTTACTTATTTCCTACAGAAAAATTAGTTTCACTTTATTTTCTTAAAATGTGCTAAGACTGTAAAATTCTAAAAACATTTTTTTTTTACCTGTAATATATACTATATTTTGCACTCTTTTATACTACAAAAAATAACGTAAATGAAAAATCCACCCCTCCTTTTCCCAAAACAAAATATAGTTTAAACTATAATATTTTATATACAAAATATTTTTCTCCTGTTTATAATTTTTTTTGCTTCGCCATTGATGCGAGTTAATGATTAAATGTTGAATGCAATTATGTTTCTTCAAACGAATGGACTATTAAAAGCTATGTCTCATTATAAATATAGCATTCTTGAGTATAAGTGGTTTGATATAAGTAAAACTATTTTAAATAAATTATTTTCTCTGTCTTATGTTAAGAGTAATATTTTAGTTTTGCACACTTACAAATAAAACAACAAAAAGTAGATAAATATTGATATTGGATTGAAAATATAATTGTCCAAAACACAATGGTGAATCTTAATATGCTCATAAAAAGAAATATTTCTAAAATGAGTTGCTCTTTTGCCAAAAAAAACTTTTGAACTAGCTCTACAATAACAAAAAGCTTTAAAAAATCTCTTTCAAAAAATTAAGAGCTTCAAAAAATCTCTCATTGTGAACACTCTCAGAGCATCCATAATGATAAGAGCTGTTTTGAGAGTTCTTTAATGTCTTTCATATGACATATAATTATTAATTTAATAACTAAAATCGTAATTGTTTTTTCACTATAGGAGAGCTCCTTTTGTTTTTTACATATGGAATTGAGAAAATCAATGAAAACTTCATAAATTAGCTCTTTGTAAAAAAAAAAAAAAAAGTTAGCCTTTAGTAAGAGCTCTCTTAAAAACTCTACATTAATATTTAAAAAAAAAAAAAACTTTTACAACAATTACTCTGAAATAATAAAAATTTATAAAAAAGGTTTATTATTATAATGCTCTAATTGACTATTAACAATTTGTTAAAAAAATCAATATCGTAGCTGTAGTAGAATGACAATTTCATTGTTATGACAAAAAAATTATTTGGAGACAAAAAGAATAAAGTATGTAGCAAGTGAAATGGCAAGTGGCAACCACTTGTTTAAAAATCGTTTGCTTAAAACAGCATGGGTCCCGCTTATGTGGTTATAAAACGTTGCGCTTAATTTAAATTTGCTTAAAGTCAAATAAAAAACAAAATTGCATTAAATTTTCATTAAAATATCGCGATTAACTTCAAATTTGTTAGGGTCCTACTATAATTTTTAATATTACTAATATTTTCGGTTGTAAATTGTATTGAATTGATTATTGTATAAATTTAAACTAATCGTTTACCTGTTTTGATAACATTTTCAACGCTATTTCACCGAGATATTATAAATTATGTCTTATTTCGACCACACCTTGGCCTCAATTAAGTCTCGTCTAGACTTTTATGCGCTAATCCTAACTCCAGCCGTCGCCTAACGATATTTAAAACTTGATCGAAACCAATGAAAGTGTTATACATTTACCCTCAATTTTTGATATTAGTCACAAGTTGGAGAAGAGGGGTCATACGATGGCACCTGAACAAGTAAACCCTTGTTTGCGTACGTCTCTCCCGATCAATAATTCATCATGCAACTCCCACATACTACTTCATTTGTCTTTAAAGAATTAAAATATTTTTTTGGAAGCTTTTTCATTTATATTAACTTAAAAGAAACTATTCCCACTTATATTTTGTTAAGTTGCGCTTTTAATAAACAAATAATTTTGTTTAAGTGTGCAATCTACAATTAATTATAAATATTTACAAGCATATACTCATAGATGGCATGTACTCCCTCCGTCCCACCTTAGTGGGAACTAGAAATTTGGGCACAATAACTAAGAAAAACTATTAAAATAATAAAAAGTGGAAATAGTGGAGGAAAGTTAAGAGATGTGACTCCTCTTAATCCCCTAAATAAACCAGTTAATAATTTGACTTCAAAATTTAAACACCCACCAAAAACAAAGTTTTAACATAACAACAACAAATTTTTACAATATGGGTTTTTCGGAATCTTAGATACAAAAATCCAAAATTTGGGATTCCCTCCAAATTTAACCCAAAATAATCCCAAATGTTTTAAACTCCCACCCAGACCCAGGTAATCCAACCTTCTATAAATAATTACAATCAAAAGGGGAAAGCTTCATAATCTATTCCTAAAATCATTACAGTCAGTTTGTTTTTTTTACAAATCTTCAATGGGAAATCACAAAGATATCAACCAAAATAATCGGAATATGATCGCCCAATTCCTAGCAGTTTCAGCCAAAAATGGAGTGCTTCCAAAAAGCAAAGTTGATGAAGCAATCATCAAGTTTGGAATTGGGAGAAGCACCGTCTTCAGGTACTGGAAGAGGGTGAAGCTTCAGGTTCGACTTGGAGTTCACATTTCTTTACCTACAAGAAGAGAAGGTAAATATCAAAGTAAAAAAATCAATTTCGATGTTTCAAAGTTTAAGTTAGTTCCATTTCATAAGAGGAATACAATAAGAAATGTTGCAAGTATCATGGGTGTGAGTAAGAGTACTGCTTTTAGATGGAAAAAAACTAGGGAGATCAGACCACATACTAATGCCATTAAGCCTTCTTTGACTGATGAAAACAAGATATCAAAGCTGAAATTCTGTTTTAAAATCACTCTGCTATGATGATTCTACAAGCAAACCAAATTTTAAACCCATGACACATGTTATACATGTGGATGAGAAGTGGTTTAACATGACCCAATGTACAGCAAGGTATTACATTTTCCCTGAAGAAGATGAGCCTTTCAGGTCTTGCCAAAGCAAGAGATTCATAACAAAAGTTATGTTTCTATGTGCTGTAAGTAGGCCAATTTATCGTGAAAATGGAGAATTGTTATTTGATGGAAAAATAGGTATGTGGCCATTTACAAAGAAAGAAGAAACAAAGAGGAATAGCAGAAACAGACCAGTAAAGACACTCATTACCAAGGCACTTGAATCAGTCAATAGAGAAGTCACAAAAGAAATGATGCTAAAACACGTAAGTTCTGAAATTTTCCTAGTTTTCATGGTTTTGGATTTTATTATAACTGTTTTAATGCAAGCATATGATATTTGATTGCAGGTTCTCCCTGCAATCAAACAGAAGTGGCCAACATCAGCAAGTAAAAACATAACAATACAGTGGGACAATGCCCCACCACATGTGTCCTTACATCTTGATCCAGATTTCAAAGTAGCAGCAACAGAAGGGGGATTCAACATTTCATTAGAGTTTCAGCCTCCAAACTCACCAGATACGAATGTAAATGATCTAGGATGGTTCAGATCAATTCAATCATTGAAGGAAGATATGCAAGCAAGGACTATAGATGAGTTGGTTAATGCAGTAGAAGGTTCGTTCGACAAACTATCACACAAAAAACTCAACAAGGTATTTTTAACTTTGCAATCATGTTTCATACAAATCATGGAGAAGCGTGGATCAAATAACTACAAAATCACACACATGGGAAAGGATGCTTTAGAAAGACAAGATTTACACCCAGATAACTGTCCAATTGATTTACACTTGGTGAAAGAATGTTTTGTGTATCTTACTGATAGAGGCCATGGTGGTGGACTCGAGGGCATGATGGAAGAGTTTTTGCTTACTTGAAGAAAAATTCAGTCTTTTTGGTAGCCTTTTTGTAAGAAGGAAAGTGGCCCTTTTGTAATATAACAATGGCCTTTTTTGTTTATGTAAACGGACTTTTAGTAGTAGGAAAAAGTGGGTTGATTGTAGTAGAATGTTGGCCATTATGTGAAAAAGATGTGGCCTTTTTGTAAGTAACAATTGTCATTTTGTTTATGGCAACTGCCATTTTGATAAATTAAAAAAAAAAGGATGGCTGAAGTTTGAACAAGATTTGAGCAAATTAATTCCATCTCACCAGCACAGAATCAACAAACCAACAAACACAGTCTCAATTAGTCTCAGAAAAATTCAATCATTGACTAAAAAAAGGCAGCCAAAAGAAGAACCAAATCAGCATACACAATGTAACCAAAACCAAGGCAAAATCTGTTCTTATTTCTCACACAATCAAAAGGCAATTAAGTCTCAGAAAAATTCAATCATTGACTATAAAAAAAAAAAAAGGCAGCCAAAAGAAGAACCAAATCAGCATACACAATGTAACCAAAACCAAGGCAATATCTGTTCTTATTGCTCCCACAATCAAAAGGCAATTAAGTCTCAGAAAAATTCGATCATTGACTATGATAATGGCATCAAAACATCACCAAATCAGCATGCATATAACTAGGACATCATCATTTCTCCACAACCAAAGATTTCCAGATAAATTTTGTACTCATAATCACATAAATCAGCATGAAATAAGTGTAAAATTTGAGATACGACCTGAGAAGTAGAGGAAGCCAAGAACTCTTTGATTTCAACCGGAGCCGGGTAGTATGGACTATCAATGGCATCTTTAGCCATGTACTTAGGTAAAAAACAAACCACCATCATTCCAAGGGTCGAGAGGTAGGCATCAGCTTTAGATTCAATCGACGGAGCAGTTACCACCATGGGCTCATTCCAACCAAATTGAAGTTCCATTTCGCGCATTTCAGACAGAATTGTTTCGTCGGAATCAATTAATTGACTCTTCGGCACCTCAGTTTCACAATAGATGTCGTCGGAATCAATACCGTTTTCGAAAGGGTAATCGGGAGTATCGAAGATGACAATACCGTAATATGACCGATTAACCGAAGGTTTAACTGGAGAAATTGGCGAATCAGGGCATAGATATGGAGGATTCATCGGAAAGGATGGTGTGAAAGGGAAGAGGAAGACGGTGGGTTGAGATCTAGGGTTTCTTGGAGAGTGAAGCTCAAGAACACGATGAGTATCAGGGGGGTAGATTTTTTCTATTGTTGGCCCAGATCTTTTTATTTTCAATTAGTTAGATTAGGTTAATAAATGGGTTTAAGTTTGGCCCAATTAGGATTAGTATCCCTTTAAAAATCTGTATTAGAGTTAAATGGGTGGGGTAGGGTTAATAAAAAATAATAAATATGTTTCCATTTTGGGGTGGTTCCCACTAAGGTGGGACGGACCAAAAAGGAAATAAGTTCCCACTAAGGTGGGACGGAGGGAGTATATAATAACATAGATGAGTATTTATTAAATAATTTGATTATCTTGCTAAAGTATCATAATTCTAACTGAAAATTCTACATAGTTCTGATAAAGTCTGATTACAACGTGGACTTAAGCTCTGATACCATGATAAAGTCTGAGGTTCCATCCCAAAACCAATTGGTAATGGCAGGAGTAGCCCAAGATCTTTGTATAGTCAAGGCATGACTTGTTAATTCCTGATGTGGGATAATGTCTCTAACAAGTTTTGTTAGATTGCATCTGCATTAACATTCTTATCGTGCGAAGCCAAGGAAGTGGGTTATTTACGCTTTTATGTTTCAAAAATTTATGTTTAAAATTTTAAATTTTTTTTATAATATACACTATAAATATTATATTTGTCAATTTTGACTCACTTTATTTGTTATAAAATTGCATTATACACATATCTACCTTAATTATATATAAAAAGTATAATTCTTATACATCACGCATTCCTACCCTTTTAGAAAAGAGGTGGTCTCCCATGAGAACAAGGGGATCCGTCTCATGCATGAGACGGGTCGCCCCATGACCCATGGGCCGAACCCACCACGTGGCAGCCTCCCAGAGCTCCAAATTTTTTTTTTTTTTTTTGAGTTTTTATATTATTTTTTCGGCTTTTCCGTCGTTGACCAAAAGTAATGGTTACCATAACTTAATGTAATGACTGAATACATATAAAGTAATATTGTTCATAAGTAAACGTAACACCTGTTTTACAAAAACAAAAGCTCGTTTTACCCATTTTTTCAAATGTAATACCAACTATAATTACATGTAACCCAAGCAATATCTAAATGTAATTATCATTTATACTGAAATGTAATAATGCTTTTGCAAAAATGTAAAATATTATGTATTTTGATTTAATTTTTTGAAAAGTAACAACTCATATATATGAATGTAATTGTTTGTACAAGTAAATGTAACACTTTAATAAAAGAAATTATAACATATTTTTATATATAATGTAATACTTTTACATGTAACACTAATCAAGTGTTTTTAGCTCTAAAAATGTAAATGGTTGAATTATTACTTTTTCTATACATATGTGTTACAATTATGTATAAACATTATTACATATAAGTAACACGTTCGTTACATTTTAGTTGTAATAAGTATTACTTTTGGCAAACGAAGAAAACATAAAAAAAACACTGTTACTTTTCTATATACATGTATTACTTTTATGTATACAAACTATTACTTTATATGTATACAGTCATTACATTATGTTATAGTAACTATTACTTTTGACAAACCGAAAAAAAAAACCAAAAAAAAATATAAAAATTAAAAAAAAACCAAAAAAAAAAAATTGGGCCTATGAGAGGCTGCCACGTGGCAGGGTCGCCCTTGAGTCCTGGAGCCAAAAAAAAAAAAAAAAAAAAAAAATTGGGCCTATAAGAAGTTGCCACGTGGCATGGGTTGCCCCTTGGGTCATGGAGCCGGTTCAATGGCCGGGTCATGGGTTGGGTTTTGGGTCGAAATGACCCGTCTTATGGATGATACGGGTATGTGTGTTCTCACTTGAGTCTTTGTCTTTAAAAAATGGCTTTGTCTGTGATTCCTACTACATTCTTCTTTTCATTTTAGGGGTGAGCACGGGTACGAGACTGTACGGTAATGGGATAATGCCGCTACCGAATTATAAATCTTCGGTACTTAAAGTTTTAAACCGTAACGATTCGGTTTTAAATGGTATATTTCTTTCGATTTTCAATTTCGGAATTGATCGGTTCGAGATATAATTTGGTTCCTCAACAACGATGCTGAAACTTGAGCTAACAAATTTCAAGTAATACTAAAAATTAACATTTAGATAAGTACAATTTATTTTTTTATTGTGAGAAAACTATGAAAATTTAAGAAATGAAAGTAATGAATCTTGCAGGGAAAAACAAAATTAAACGAGCTTCAACAACCACATGCGAGAAATCTAGGTAGAGACAAAAAATCAGTTTGCTGCAGTATGTAGGGGTGGGATCGTAAGGGTGAAAAGGGGAGAATCCACCGAAAGTCTGGTGGCGGAATATATGTGTGTGTGTGTCTGTGGTTGTATATATATGTGTGTGTGTATATATATATATATAAGAAGGTGCTCTAATGAGAACCGTGAGAACCAAGCATAATCACTGGATTAGACACAAAATCAATGGTCCAGATTATAGATACAGTGGATACAGTAACTAATTTTTAAAATACACTTGGATAGATTAGTTATTTAGCTACTGTATCCAAGTGCAATATTCAAAATTTAGGTGTTGTATCCAAGTGTATCTAATGTATCTATAATCTGGACCCTTGATTTCGTTTCTAATCCAATAGTTATGCTTGGTTCTCAGTGTTATCATTTTAAATGATTCTCATTGGAGCAAGACCATATATATATATATATATATATATGGATAGATAGATAGATAGATAGATAGGTAGATAGGTGCTCAATTGAGAACCACAATTGCGTGAGAACCAAGCATAACCATTAGATTAGAATCAAAATCAAGGGTCCAGATTATCGATACATTGGATACACTTGGATACAATACATAAATTTTGATATTGCACTTGGATACAGTAACAAGTATTGTATTTGATATTGCACTTGGATACAGTACCAAGTACCGTATCCAAGTGTTGCACTTGAATACAGTAGGTTAAAAACTAATGTATCCAATTGTATTTTTGAAAATTAGCTACTGTATCCAAGTGTATCCAATGTATCTATAATTTGGACCATTGATTTTATTTTTAATCAAACGGTTATGATTGGTTCTCACGGTTCTCATTTAAAATGGTTCTCACATGACCGCGACCATATATATATATATATATATATATATATATATATATATATATATATATATATATATATTATGTTTTGGGTCCATTGTACTTTAGGGCGTGTTTCACTTTACCATCGAACTTTATTTTTTTTCATTTTTACCATCGTACTACAAACAATGGTGTCATTTTATACCAAATTTTGGTGTAAAATGACACTATTGTTTGTAGCACGATGGTAAAATTGAAACAAATTTGGGTATAAAATATCGAATTCAGTATAAAATGACACCATTGTTTGTAGTACGATGGTAAAAATGAAAAAAAAAAAAAAGTTTGATGGTAAAAGTGAAACACGGCCCAATGTACGATGGACAAAAACAGAGTTCTCCCTATATATATATATATATATATATATATATATATATATATATATATATATATATATATATATATATATATATACACACACACAAACACGCATACATATAAAACGACGTAGTTTTAACTTATCGGTTTGTGATGGGATTTCGGTTCGGTACTTTAACACTAAACCAAAACCAAAATTTCGGTTCTACGAAAATCAAGTACATTACACTTAATAGTATCTTCATTTTCGGTATTTTCGGTTCGGTATTTTCAATTTTGGTGCGATTTTCGGTAATTTCGGTATTTCTTGCACACCCAAATTTCATTCAGTACCTTTATTTTTGCCTTACCTTATTATTTAATATTAATTTTTTATTTTGCAATTAATAAATGTGAAATCAGGTTTTTAATTTTCATTTTAAATCTAGTTTTTAATAATATTTATCGTTGTTGTTTTTGTATTGTTGTCTTTCTCTCCTATTTATATGTGAGAGCCTGTGATTTCCCTCTGTTGTTGAGCGCTTGTGATTCCCTTCCATTGGTTAAGGCCTTGTGTATTGTCTTTGTTGTTTTTATGATTATGAGAAAGTCTGAATCTGACTTAGAGAAGCAGAAGAGGAATGGATGCAATACTTCATCAAGATGTTCATAATGTCCAGCGTTTCGAAGGGTGGAATCTTTCGAAGTCAGATTTTGTTAAGATTAATTGTTGCAATGATGGGCTTAGTAGAAATATTCATTTTTCTTTGCAATTGACAAGTCAAAATGCTAACATGTTGGCAAATGTACTCCCTTCGTCCCAAAACACATTGCACCATTTTGAAGATGCACGGCAATTAAGGAATGAATATATAAATTCAAAACTATTGTGAGTGGGAAAGAGGTTGTGAGATTTACAAGTAGAGTCCAAAATTAAGTGTGTGGGTATGACAAGCGGGGTAGGGAGAATAGAAAAATAATAAAATTTGAACATTTTAAGAATGAGACTTACCAATGGGACACCTAAAAAGGAAATTAGTACAAGGTGTTTTGGGACGGAGGGAGTAATATCTAGGACAACGTTTGTAATTGCGAGTCCCACTGTTTGGGTCAAACTTCCGACTTCTGCGGATAGTCGACTCTTAAACGTTTGTTATTATCACCATTAATATGTTTCATTTGTTTTTTTTTTTTAAATAAACTAATTCCAATAGAATCATTTTTTTTCTCAAAGTTATTTTTAAAAAACACTTTAGTCTTTAATCCTGGGAAACCAAAGCAACGAAGGCATTCATTGTTGTGGATTTATCAATGTTTGAATATATTTTTTTTTTCTAATATCAAAATTTAATAAAAATCATTAATTTCGATAATTTGTAGAATATAAAATATAGGAAAGCAAATTATAGATATGTATAAAAATAAGGTAATTGAGTTAATTAACCTAATTATTTAGTTAAAAAGTTTGTCCTGTTTAGGCCGCCAAATATATGTGTGGTGGGGGCTCTCTTTTGATCGACAGGACATTAATAAAAGAATGAAAGCACTAGGAAAGAAGAAAACTGCTCCACCACCATCTTTTTTATACCTTATTTAAACTTTCTATTTCCTTGCAACTTCTCATCAACTTGCCATAATATAATACTATTTGATTTTCATCACATGTAACTCATGATGATAATGTAATATCAACTTTATGGTAAAAATAAAAATCAGGGTCGGCTATAAGAAAACAGCTAAATTTTGGCGACTAAGATCAGACCCAAATTTACCTGTCTATTGATCTGAGAGGGTAATTTATAGGCGCTAAAATTATGGGGGCAGCAAGTATCAACATCTAAGTCATAGAAAAAATATGCAACGCATTCGTGCCAAAAAAATTTCAAGTAGTGAAACACTTCACAAGTTAATAATTTGGATGCTACTTACTCAATCACAATATTGTGATTAGACTGTTACATATTATTAATGTGTTACTAATTTAATTTAGAAGGAAACATTGTTGTATAATCCATGATACACTAACATCATTGTATAATCAACAATGATTCACTTCGCATATACTCTTCCGTCTATGATTCACTTCGTATATACACCTTCTGTTTATGGTCAATCACTAAACAAAAACTTAAAATAAAAAGTCACTTTTACTTTTATGTAATGCAAAAGTTATAAAACTTAATTACTTGGATACTACCACATTGCAAACGAAAAAAAAAATGTTTTATTGTTTATTTTTAATTTTAAAAAATGGACATATGTTTATTTTTTACAATGTAACCACTAAAAGTAAAATTAAAAGAACAAGAAAACTAAAATGCACTAGAATGTGATAACTTAATGGGGATAATAGCCCCCAAATAGTAAGGTACTTGACCCTGGTCCATCTTTAAATGGATGTTTATTTGTCATTTAAATGATATTTTAAAGTTGACTCTAAACAAAATTTAGTAACAAAATTATAGTAAAGACCTTTCGGTTAATATTTTTTAGCTTTACAAGTATACATTGGAATATAATATTTACGAAATGTGAAATTCATTTTGAAAATATTTTTGCTTAAGGATAACATTCATTTAGGGTTATATTTAAAAAAAGGGATTTAGGATTAGTGAGGGGAGTGCGACTTCTTTCCACTATTCAGTACAAGAAGTAATGACACACTTTACAAGTTTGATTTTAAAAGAGTTAATAATAATTAGGGCATGAACTCCGTATCATATTTTTAAGACAAAACTAGCCTCCATAACTTGTTTGGCAAATCAGGCTCAATATGCATTTTTTCTTTGCCAATTCAGGATATTAGACAAAATTTGTTAGAAAAATCAGTTAAGTTATTTGTGTCTTGACCTTGACGATTAAATAATAATTTGGTCCCTAAACTTGGCAGTTTTTATTAATTTAGTCCTTTATGAATATATTTTATTAGTTTGGTCCCTTATGATGGTTTTTTTTGCCACTTTTCCCCTTCCTTCTGTGAGATTTTTCAAAATTCCGAATATACCCCTGAAACTAATGATAGTTTGGTCCCTATACTTGACGCTTATATTAATTTGGTCCTCCATGATGGATTTATATCTTAGTTTGCCCCTTTTATATATTTTTACTAATTTTCTACTATTAAATTAATTTAAAAATTGTTTATAAGGCAATAAAAATAGTTAAGTAATTTCAAAAAAGTCTCAAATATTTTTATCCTCAAATTTTTTCGAGTTATTCAACCTTAAAATTAACTCTTTGATGGGTTTGTATGTTGACAAAGTTTATATGATCATTTTTAAAAAAATGTTATAATATACATTTAAAAATATAGTGAGAGAAATATAACAGATCATTAAAAAATATTTTTTTAATAAATTCAACAATTTTATTAAACTGATTCACATTCAAACAATATTTTTTAATAATTTGGATTTAAAAAAGGAAATTCATTATTAATTTCATGTATTAAAGACATCATTTTTTTCATTTTTAAATACTTAATATTTGAGGTTGAATAACTCAAAAAAATTAGAGGAGATAAAACTATTTGAGACTTTTTTTAAATTAATTGTTTATTTTTAGCGCATTATAAACAATTTTTAAATATAATATTATAGTATAAAATTAGTAAAAATAAATAAAAGAGGCAAACTAAGGTATAAATCCATCATGGAGGACCAAATTAATATAAGTGTCAAGTTTAGGGACCAAACTATCATTAGTTTCAGGGGTATATTCGGCATTTAAAAAATCTCACAGAAGGAAGGAGAAAACTGGCAAAAAAAACTATCATAAAGGACCAAACTAATAAAATGTATTCATGAAAGACCGAACTAAGAAAAACAGCCAAGTTTAGGGACCAAATTATTATTTAATCCTGAACTTGATCTAAAACTAGATTAAATTGAAATAAAAATTAAGGGGATAAAATATAATGTTTTGAATATAATGTGTCAAACAATATTAGTTAATGTACATTTTTATCCTCAAACTAATAACGATATCATATTAATGATATTATAAACATTAATTATTATATATATTTGAGCTTTCCATAAAAAATATTATATATATTTGACATAATTATTTATTTTTATAAAACATTAATATTCACCTCACCTCAAACTACCATTTTTTCAGCGAAATCATTCTCAATCAAGACTCAACAAATACGCATACATACACGGAAGAGAAGAGAATGCATACACACACGCACACAAGCAAACTACAATGCCTCTCTTCAGGTTGACAACAAAATTAATAAAATTATTCTTTACATAAATTTAATTAAATTTTAACCAATAATTTACATGTAAATTTATACTACCTCCGTCCCATCTTAAACTTCAAAAATAAAGTGGGCACAAGAATTAAGATGAGAATCTTTATATTATAAAATATAAATAGTGGGGTAAAGTGTTGTGAGTATAGAAAGTGGATAGGAGAGAGAAAGTGAGGTAGAGAGTAGGTAATGAATAGTTGTTGTTTGTATGATATGTAGGTTCTACTAAATAAAAAAATATAAATAACTTTCCTTTTTTGGATTTTGAAGTTTAAAATAGGACACCCAAAAGGGAAAATTTTGAAGTTTAAATGGGACGAAAGGAGTATATTTTGAAAAAATACTCCCTCCGTCCTAGAAAGATAGTCCACCTTTTTTCGTTGTTACTACGAGGGAACTTTGAGCAGTTATAAATGCTACTTATAATTATGTTAATGTGATTCTAAAAATTGATATTAATAGTATTTATAATGGTGTATCAAATACAATTTCAAAAATTTCATTAGAAAAATTAAAAGTAACCTTAATTATTACTCAAAGTTTTTTCGTAAAACCCATGAAAATAGGTGGACTATCATTATGGGACAGAGGGAGTATTTTTTTACCGATACATTAATAAAAATATTAGTATTTAAAATTATTAATTAAATAATATATAATTAATGGGCGAAATACAAGCTCTAATAAGATTATTTTTATGGAACAGAAGAAGTATTGTTAATTTATTTAATTAATAGATTGATTTAAAAAGAAATATAACCAGCTACTATTGTGATGAGGATGGCAGACTACCAGTATTTCTGTAACCAATTCCTTAATTCCTTTCGGATCAACTTTGGATGTGCACTTGGAATGGAAAGATAATGGCAAATACTTCTATGTGACCATCTCACCCGTGAGACGGGTCTCCCCCCTCCCAAAATCCACGTGTCTGTTAAAAAAAAAAAAAAAAAAAAACCCTCCAATAATTTTAAAATGCTATATCTTGAGATTTTGAAGTCGATTTTTTTTTTTTTTTAAAAAAATACCGGTTTGTTCGTCTCGACAAGACGAACAAAAATGCATAAGTCATGATATGGTTTGATTTTTTTTTTTTTTTAAATAATTTTTAACACAAAAAAATTGAGCTGCTCGTCATAATAAAATGTAACACTTTCTAATGAAGAAAGTAACAGTTTGGTCTTAAAAAAGTAACACTTTTTCTAATCACAAAAAATATTTATATTATTTGCGAAACTGCAGTTACATCTTACAATAAAAGTGTTACTTTTTTAAGACCAAACTGTTACTTTCTTTATAAAAAAGTGTTACATTTTATTATAAAATGTTACATTAGTTTAGTTGTCAATTTTATGTTATCTTTAATAATTTCAGCAAAATTGTGGTAAATTTTTGAAAAAAAAAAGTGTTACATATGAGAAAAAAGTGTTAAATTTCCTTATAAAAAGTGTTACTTTTGCTGGCAAGAAAAAATGTCAGGAAAAAAAAAAGAAAAGGGAAAGGGCTTGCTGGCGCCGTCGCACAGCAGTCCACCTCAAAGATAATTAATAAAGCAATGAAAAAGAAAACGTTAAACTCCAAAAAATATATATCCACAGTAATTGTCATAGAAATGTATATCGAGTTTTTTGCCAAACAGACATGCGTACTATCATATTATTACACTTTCCACTTGTACTGTCATAACTCCCAATGTCACCTTCGTACTTAAGTTTATTAACAATTTAACCGAGTTTTTTTAACTGGTGTTAAAAACTTAATGACATTGTACAAATATTTTTCAAATGTAATCATTAATGTTTTTTTTTTTTTTTTTTGCAATGCACTCACCCCACTGAAGGATCTATTAATTTTTTGACAAAAGTTGGGCACGTGCCATCACTTGACCAAACACTGTTATAAACCAACCAAGATAGCCAAATTCTCGTTTCAAAAATTAACCTAAAATTGAATTCCAAAATCAAATTCAAACACAAACCAGGGTTTGTAAATCAAACTCAAATCTAGAGTTTCAAAATCAACCAAAATCCAAATCTCAGTCATGAACCCTCTTTTCTCTCCATTCAATCCATCCTTTGACCCCCAAATTATTCCTCCCATTCCAACTCTCAACCCCTTTGGCACCTAAATCATTAGGGTTTTTATTCAATTTCAATCATATATGATCCAAGATGTACGGTAATTTCAAAGAAGAAGCGATTGAGTATGAGAAGCAAGTCATTTAAGAAGACAATACTCGCAATTACGACAAGGCCTTCCCTTTATACATGAACGCTTCAAGACCCACTTGAAGTATGAGAAAAACCCTAAAATCAAGGAGGATATTACCCAGAAATTAACAGAACTCCGACGAGCAGAGGAGATTAGGTCGTTTGGATGACGGCGGCTCTGGGTCGGCTGTTAATGGAGATGCTGGTGTTGCTACTCAGCCGAAGACCAAGCCTAAGGATGGAGGCGGCGGGGAAGATGTTGGCGGTGGGGAGGATCCGGAGCAGGCAAAGCTTAGGTTTGGCTGAATTATGTTGTTGTTAAAGAGAAGCCTTCTTTAATTATAAAATTTTCTTATTTGATATAAATATCACTATAATTAATAAATAGAAAATTAAATTAAATTAAATTATAGTGTATTCCTTTATGCATAAAATTATTATACAAAATTTGTAAATTAAAAAAATTTATTTCTTTGGACATTGGGTGAATTTTTCATTTCATTTTTAGAAGGGTATATTGATCATTTTTGTTTGTGAAATTAATTTGTTAATTTTGAGTTAATTTCAACAATAGACATGTTAAATAACCAACTCGGGTTAAAATTTGACAATTCCGTCAGTAGGGTGAGCGAGCGCATTGCAAAAAAACAAATTTAATGACCACTTATGAAAGATATTTGTACTATGTCGTTAAGTTTTTAACACCAGATAAAAAAATTGGTTAAATTGTTAATAAACTAAAGTACGCAAGTGACATTGAGAGTTTTAACAGTACAAATGGGAAGTTGCAATAATCTGATATTACGCATGTCTGTTTGGCAAAAAAAACTCAATGTATATCATCATCTCAACAATTTAATAATGTTGCTAATGTGTCTTTCCGGTTCATAATTTTTGAGCAGTAATTTAGAAATCAAATATTTGTTTTAACAAATAATTAAAAATATCTTTTTTCATACTCCCGCTTTTTCAAAATACATGTCTTTTTAGATTTTTACACACTTATTAAGAAATGTAACTCATACATATAAAAAAAGTCTTATGTATATTTAAAAAATCTAAATACCAAGATAATTAAATGCTTAAATAAGAAATAATTTGCAATTAATGACTGAGGGTATAATTGGAAAACAAAAGCAAAGATGTCTTGAAAATAGTAAAATACTCTCTCCATCCTAAAATGATCTTCATGTTTGACTATTCAAACTTTTTAAGGATATGAACACGTGCTTCACTAGCCATGTTTTGTTTGTGCACTTTTAAAGCTTAGATTGTAGAAATGAGAAGAACTTTTTGGGACAATGAAACATGGCAAACAAGAAATCATTTTGAGACGGAGGGAGTAATAAATTTGAAATAACATTTAATAGAAAATAATGTATTTTGAAATAGAGAGAGAAGCAAATTTAGGTAAGTTAATTAAATTGCGGAGACCATGGTTTATTGGGTTTTGTTAGAGCCTATAAGAGACATGTCCAATGCTAGGGGCACAAAAAAGTTCACAAAAAATGATGGATACAAAAATGAGATTACCATATTTTATTGGTTACATCGATAGTCGACCCGACACACTCAAATTAAAAATACCAATAAAATTTTGAAACCTAATTTTGTAGATCAAATTTTGTGGCACTTTTTTTTGACTTTATATTAACCTAGGAAAAAAAAAAGAAAAAAGAAAAAGGAAGCGACTAATCAGTTGATAGGTTTGCCATCATGTTAATTACCGATAATGACCTAGCATTTGTCTTCCACATAAAGCACATTTTTTTTTATTTTTCACTATTATTTTTTTTTTAGATTTTTTTTTGATTAAATACATTTTTTTTCTTTAAATGGTTTTATTTAAAAAAAAAAAAAAAAAAGCCTCTGTATTTTTATACATACAAAACTAAATATTTAGTAAGTGGATAACAACATGTATGCACTTTCACCACAAAATTGTCTATATATGAACATATTCTGGATGTCTCTTAAAATAAAATTTGAATATCCATTTAGGAATATAGGAAGTATAATTTAGAGTTTTAGTATAATTGGTGCACCCGCTAAAGAGAAGCTTTGGCTCTGTCCATGATTTTTAAGCTTAAAGCATTTAGATCTCAATTTTACCTTTATATTGAAACTAGGAAAAAAAACTTTATTACAATTTGTTTTCTATTTTAGTTAGTCAAGTAAATTTCATTATGAATAAAATACCATAAAATACAACTAAAAGAAAGGACGTGTAAAAAGTAAATAATCAATTACATTGTGATTTTTAATTTAGTTTAAGAGGATAAATTAAAGAGTAAATCGTTTTCTAACTTTTGGATTTAAAGCTAAGATTATTGTTTTTTGTTACTTTCTTTTGTTTAATGGATTACTTAAAAGTTGCCTTAACATAAACTTTATAATGTGGCTTTATATTTTGATTATGACTTTTCATTTCTTATATCCTAGAAGTTAAAGTTATTATATCATAATAATTATTACTGTATTAAGTTATATTGAGACTTTTCATATTTTAGTAACAGTTGCACTTAAATGAATGCATATAGTTATTTTTTCACAAATGAATCCATATAAAAATTTCATATTGATGCAAATTTATAGTATTAATATACTCATAATAATTAATGTAATAATTTTAAAGTTAGTATAATTATACAAACGTATAATATTAACACACTTATAATAATTGATATAATAATTTTAAATTAATGTAGACTCTTCACCTATCTTCATGTCTGCTCTATTTGCATATATTGTATATTAGTATAGTACTTTAATAGTACTGAATAATAGAATCTGCCTATCTATTACAATAGCAGAATGTTATTGTATAATAGTTATTTTTTCTAATATAGTAACTAATAGTTTTAATATAGTATGCTAATGGTTAACCAATGTCATTTAAAAAATATTTATTTTAATAGAAAAATCATAAAAATATTTATTATTCACTCTCAAAATTTTTGTTTGCCAAAAATGTAATGATCTATGAAAATAAGTTTTAGGTACAAATTTATTTGAAGGTAAAATTAAAAAAAAACATTTATTTTAGGGCAAAACATGACAGTCAATTTGGAATAATGAGAGTAACTATTATGATTTACTAATTTTAGTAATCATAATAATTATTTTTTTAAAAAAAATAATAATTAACTTATATAATAGCAATTAGGATTAACTAAAACTATTAATAATAAAGGTTAATATATATATATATATATATATATATATATATATATATATATATATATATATATAAATATTATAATTAACTATTATTATAAATAGTAAAAGTTAACCTATATAATAACTAGAGCAATGCTAGGGGTACAAAATAAGCTCACAAAATCTTGCTCACAACATGAGGTGGCGATATTTTATTGGTTGCATCGATAATGGACCCGCCACACTCTACTTAAAAACACCAATAAAATCATGACACCTAAGATTTTGTGAGCAAGATTTTATGATTTTTTTGTGCCCCTAGTATTATTCTAATAACTATTATGGTTAACTAATGCCATAAATAGGAATAGTTAACTTATATAATAACTATTAACGTTAACTAATACTATTAATAGTATCAACAGTAAAAGTTAACCTATATAATAACTATTATGGTTAACTAATACTATAAATAGGAATAGTTAACTTATATAATAACTATTAACGTTAACTAATACTATTAATAGTAATCACTACTAGAATCATAAAATTTCTCAATGGAAATATGGCAACGACCATGGTTCGTTGCCAAATAGCAATGGACAAAGTAAATTTGGCAACGACCAAGTCGTTGCTATTTTTTGAAAAAAATGGCAACGGCCTAGGTGTAATTTGGCAACGACTTGGTCGTTGCTAATTTTTCCAGATGAATGGCAACGACCTGGTCGTTGCTAAAATTTAAAATAGGGACAGACATAAAAATAGCAACGACTTGGTTGTCCCCAAATGTGAGCAAAAATTCAAAATTTGAACGGAAATCAAATTTCAAAATTCGAAATTTAATAATTAATAGTTATTAATAAATAAAAATGCATTTATTTTTTAAATAATTAATTAAAATTAATGTAAATTAAAATTAAATAACCAGGGAAGGTAAATAAAACTATTATTAATACATTATTACTTTTCATATAATATTAAATTAAATTATTAATTATTAAATTAAAAATTTGTCCAATACTAATTTAATAATAATTAAATATTAAATTAATCATTCATTTATATAATATAACATAATATTAAATTAAATCAAGGTAGTTACTTCGAAAAATCTTACTCCATAATATCGTAAGTAATTAGATAATCTGTATTGTTCAATTAATAATATAATATTAAATTTAAAGTGGCGGCTATATTAGTAATGGCGGTTTTGTCGTAGTTGGTGGCGGTTATATCGATAGTGGTAGTGGGATGACAGTGATGGTCATGAGGTAGTGGTGATAAATAATGATTGTTTTGCCGGCGGCGGTCACTATTAAAACACTCAATTTATTTTGTAATTATTTTTATGAATAATATTAGTTGTGAATATTGTGGCGGTCGTAATGGTGGTGGTGTTGATGGTGGTACGGTGGTGAAGGGGATGGTGGTGGTGATGGTAGTAGTGTATTATTACTAATTACTTCCTCCGTCCCATTTTAAAGTTCTTACTTTCCTTTTTGGTCTGTCCCAGTTTAAGGTTCTTAGTTGCTTTATTCCATAAATGAAAAAAATGAATAATGCTTTGGAGAATCTTGCCTTCAAAAAGTTCATTTAAATACAAACAAACCATTACTTTCCTAACTTACTTTCATCTACTTGCTTTATGAATAGTGTTTTGGACATTTATATCCTTCACTCTCTACTTTTAGTTCACTCTCTATTATAATTGAAATTATTATTATTATTATTATTATTAAATATTCAAATATTCTTATATAAAGTAAATAATTACTATTAATTAGACTAAAACAATAATTCTTATATAAAATAAATAATTACTAGTTATTTAAATACTAGTATTATTTTTATGACTAAAACCCTATTAAAATTGATTACAAATATATGCCATGTGTCATGTACTCATTGGCTACTAATAGTGTACATGGATCACTTAAAGCCTTCTCCACTACTCATCATGACCCTTGGTTTATAAGATATCAATGGCTCGGATTCAACCAGTCAATTAACAAATCCCCACACAAACTTATCACCACACCATCCCCTTTTCATATTCCTCCCCAACACAAACCTCCAGATATCCAATTTCTCAACCATAAAACAAACCTCTTCATCTTACTCCTGCGGCTGCCTCCGCCGCCTCCTAACCGCGTCACTGCCGCCGCTCCCCCGCCGCATCCCTTCCTCCCTCTTCCTTCCCCCGCCTCTCTTCGCCCTTATAGCATCACCGCTCGCACGATTTGATTCAGATATGCGATAAAATGTGAAAGGTGGGTTCTAGTCGGAATATGGCCGGAAGTTGGCCATTATTTTCAGATCTTTCATAAACGGTGAAAATCGTGGGGAGAATCGTAAAGCCTGTCTCTCTTTTTACCCATTATTGTCTCTCCGTCTCCTGCCCCCAGCCTCCTCTCTCACCATGTGTGCATTAGATTTGTCTTGGTGTTGAGTATGATTTGATCTTGTATGAATGTTGCAGGAATGATATTCTCTTTCTTCTCTCTCGACTGTGTTTGTGTTCGTGTGTGTACTCTTCTTTTTCTTTTTTTTTTTTTTTTTTTTTTTTACAGTCATGTTGGTGAGCTAGTGATGGTGATGATGGTCGTAGAGGTTGTGGTTGATGGCGGCGGTTGGTGGACGGTTGTGGAGGGTGGTGCATGGTGGTGAATGGTGTTGAACGGTGGTGTGTAAAATTTAGGATTAAAAAGTTAATTATAGTAACATCTTCTATTAACAAATTTAATCCAACACCATATATATATATATATATATATATATATATATGTATGTATATGGAGTATATAACCTTCTCCAAAAAATATTGATTTAATAGTATTGAACAATTTTTTTTTTTGAAATAATTTAATTTAGCAACGGAAATGTCGTTGCCATTTTGATAAATTAGTGACGACCAAGTCGTTGCTAAATCTGGTCAACAGAAAGTACCAAATTTGGCAACGACCAGTATGGCAACGACTTTTTCTAAATTGGTAACGACTTTTTCGTTGCTATTTGGCAACGACCACGTTTTGTACCGATTAGCGACCAGAGATTAGGAACGACCAAAGTCGTTGCCAATTTCCAATTTAGCAACGACTTTTGCTATTTGGCAACGGATTTGTCCGTTTCTGATTTTAGTTTTTCTAGTAGTGAATAGTCAACTTATATAGTAACTATTATAGTTAACTAATACTATTCATAGTAATGGTTAACTTATATAGTAACTATTATAGTTAACTAATACTATTAACAGTAATAGTTAACTTATATATTAAATATTATAGTTAACTAATACTATTAATAGTAATAGTTAACCTATATATTGACTATTAGTATTAACTAATATTATTAGCTAATAATAAGAATATCAATAGCCATTTATAATTAAGAATGGTGATGATGTGGCTTCACCAAAAGCAAATATTAGTAAAAAACATGTCCACGTGGCGAATCCGTAGCCCTTCGCCTCGACCTTTAATATATATAGATTTGTTCCATTGCGTTGATTAAACGTTATGAGTGAATTAATGCATAAAGAATTTAAAGGAGTAATTTGATAATTGATATACTAATAATACTAATTGTATTTTTTAAAACATGTAAAAACTTTTAAAACAATACTCCCTTCGTTTAAAAGTAAGTTATTTTTTAGTCTGTCTCAGAGTAAATGTATAATTCTTAAAATGACAAAGAATATTTACTATATCTCTCACTCATTCTCTTTCATACTTTACGTTTATACTTACAACACCAATCAATTTACTACTCCCTAGTCCCTTCCCAATTTCTCTCTCCTACCTTATTTTTCATACTCAAAACAGTTGCATCACTTTTATAATTTCTTAATATTCGTGCAAATAAAAAATGTGCAAATAAAAAAGTGAACCGTTACTTTGAGACGGAAGAGTTTATTTTTCGAAATGATGAAAACAACATACACTGAATCTGCATTTATAACAACATAAAACCACTGTAAATAGAGGGTGTCTATTAGGGATGGCAATTCGCCCGAACCCGATCCGAACCCGAGGGCGATCGCCCCGAAAAAGTAGGGTTAGGATCACAGTTTTAAAACCCACACGGGTTCGGGTCGGATTCGGTATTACGATCTGACCCGACCCGAGTGTATAAGTGATATATTTTTATTTTCATATAGGACCTTCTAAGTCAAATTAAGTGTTGTTAAATTTATTTTTATAATTGTTTGTGAGTGAGGTTTTGATGAGTTAAGACTAATTTGTATAACTCATTCAAATTAAGCTTAAACATAAATTAGGCAAAATCAAATATGGGATGGGAAAATTAGATTTTATGCCACTCGGGTCGGGTCATGTCACTCTATTTGAAGTTAGGGTCGGGTTCGTTTTTTGGAGAAACCCGCCCCGAACCCGCCCCGTTGCCATCCCTAGTGTCTATGAGCATAAAACCACTGAAAACAACATAATTTTTTTTATTTAAAAATATATATGATCTCAGCACAGATGTGGTATTTTTAATTGATACCTATCCCATGTTTTTCAGATGAGTTACCTTAATCAATCATCTCAGCACACCATGTTTTGCAAATGTGTTAATGGGTCATTAGATTAAAAATCTCCTAAAATAAGAAATATAGGAATTTGGAGATTACGCATGAACTTATATTTTTGTCATTTCTAGAAACAATTTAAATGGATCACTCAAAAGAAAAACAATTTAAATGGTCATAAAAATAGTACTCCTTTTATGATAAGTATAACATTCAATTTATTACTTCCTCCGTCTCAGATTATATATCCAACCACCAATTTACACAGAAATTAAAAAATGGTGGAAGTGATGTAAGTGTTGTGAGTATTAAAGTAAAGAGGTGGTCCCCCATGAGAACAAGGGGATCCGTCTCATGCATGAGACGGGTCGCCCCATGACCCATGGGCCGAACCCGCCACGTGGCAGCCTCCCAGAACTCCAATTTTTTTTTTTTTTTTTTTTTTTTTGAGTTTTTATATTATTTTTTCGGCTTTTCCGTCGTTGACCAAAAGTAATAGTTACCATAACATAATGTAATGACTGAATACATATAAAGTAATATTGTTCATAAGTAAACATAACACTTGTTTTACAAAAAACAAAAGCTCGTTTTACCCATTTTTTCAAATGTAATACTAACTATAATTACATGTAACCCAAGCAATATCTAAATGTAATTATCATTTATACTAAAATGTAATAATGCTTTTGCAAAAATGTAAAATATTCTGTATTTTGATTTAATTTTTTGAAAAGTAACAACTCATATATATATATGAATGTAATTGTTTGTACAAGTAAATGTAACACTTTAATAAAAGAAATTATAACATATTTCTATATATAATGTAATACTTTTACATGTAACACTAATCAAGTGTTTTAGCTCTAAAAATGTAAATGGTTGAATTATTACTTTTTCTATACATATGTGTTACAATTATATATAAACATTATTACATATAAGTAACACGTTCGTTACATTTTAGTTGTAATAAGTATTACTTTTGGCAAACGAAGAAAATATAAAAAAACACTGTTACTTTTCTATATATATGTATTACTTTTATGTATACAAACTGTTACTTTATATGTATACAGTCATTACATTATGTTATAGTAACTATTATTTTTGACAAACCGAAAAAAATTAAATTATCGTGTATCTTTTCTCCCCCATGAAAACCGTCAGACAGATAACTCCCTCAAGTAACCTCCTCATCTTTGTTAACTTATCGTGTATCTTTTCTCCCCCACTCCTCGACTTAAAAGTTAATGTGATTTTGGGTTATGAAAAAGAGGAAATTGAGGTCAAGGAGTTTTATGTGAAAAGACAAAATTAAATTGAATTATTTCTTTCTTTTCATACTGACACGGGTAAAAATACTAGTACTAATACATGACGAAGAAGAAGCTATACTTCCCCAAGTGAATGAAAGGGCAAGTAAAAATCAAAAAGGTCATTTAACAAAATTTTAATTTTCACTGTATTTATGACACGATTCCTGCCAAGGACAAAACAAAAAATGTAACAGTTTCAAGATACCTCAGATGTTGACGCGTGTCCAAAACCAGAACGTTCTTAAACCGTCCGATTAACTCATCATTATCCCAAAGGACAAAAATGTAACTTCAAACTCTGAAACCATCTATAAAAGCATACCCCCTCGTTTCGAAAACAAAAGAAAAAAGAGACGCCGATAAAAACCCTAGCTCCGATTGAGTTTTCTCATCTCATTATAGATAGAAGAGCGATTGAGCCTCCGGTTAGGGAATGCAGAGAGATGAGAGGAGCTTCGTTTTCTAAACAAGATAGGATTAAGAAATCCATCGGCGGCAGAACTTGCCACCGGAAACACGTCGAAGACGGGTGAACCACTATCCAATCACCCGCCGTGAAATACCATTTCTGGAAAAAAAATAGTTGAAACTCTCAATTTTGCTCATTGTTTTTTGATTGTTAGAGCCTGAATCTATGGCGGTGGAGGATAGGAGCGGCGTGTTGCACGGAAAGTACGAGCTCGGTCGGCAATTAGGCCACGGGACGTTCGCGAAGGTGTATCACGCGCGGAACCTGAGTAGCGGAAAGAGCGTGGCGATGAAGGTTGTTGGGAAAGAGAAGGTGATTAAGGTCGGGATGATGGAGCAAATCAAGCGCGAAATCTCTGTGATGAAGATGGTGCAGCACCCTAACATCGTCGAGCTTCACGAGGTCATGGCTAGCAAGTCGAAGATCTATTTTGCCATGGAGCTCGTTCGCGGCGGCGAGTTGTTCGCGAAAGTGGCGAAAGGACGGCTACGTGAAGAGGCGGCCAGAGCTTACTTCCAACAGCTTATCTCCGCCGTCGATTTCTGTCATAGCCGTGGTGTTTACCACCGTGACTTGAAAACCGGAAAATCTATTGCTCGACGAGGAAGGTAATTTGAAGGTGACGGATTTCGGATTGAGCGCGTTCGCCGATCATCTCCGGCAGGATGGACTGTTGCACACAACTTGCGGTACGCCGGCGTATGTGGCGCCGGAGGTGATAGGGAAGAATGGATACGACGGAGCCAAGGCTGATATCTGGTCCTGCGGCGTCATTCTGTATGTTCTCTTAGCCGGATTCTTACCATTTCAGGATGATAATTTGGTATCTATGTATCGTAAGATTTACAGAGGCGATTTCAAGTGTCCGCCGTGGTTATCATCGGATGCTCGCCGGTTAATTACCAAATTGCTAGATCCAAACCCGAGCTCTCGAATCACAATCGCAAAGATAATGGAATCCACATGGTTTAAGAAGTCGTTACCGAAGAATCTGAAGACAAAAGAGGAACAAGCTTTCATGGTTGAAGAAGACGGCACAAATTGGAAGGGGAAGGCGGCGGAGAGTCTTAATGCGTTTCATATAATCGGTCTATCGGAAGGGTTCGATCTGTCGCCGTTGTTCGAGGAGAAGAAGAGGGAGGAGAAAACAGAGATTAGATTCGCGACTACACGGCCGGCGGGGGCGGTGATATCGAAGCTGGAGGAGGTGGCGAAGGCGGTGAAGTTTAACGTTCGGAAGAGCGGAGACGAAAGCTGTGTAAGACTTCAAGGGCAAGTGAACGGACGGAAAGGGAAACTGGGGATAGCGGCGGACATATTGGCGGTGACTCCGTCGTTTCTGGTGGTGGAAGTGAAGAAACAAAGCGGTGATACACTGGAGTACAACCATTTCTGCAACAAGGAGCTCCGGCCGGCGCTTAAGGACATTGTCTGGACGTCGCCCGCCGATCAATCGACTCCTGCAGCTTAGTTGTTATCCTGTTGTTGTTTGTTTTTATAATTATTGAGTTAAAAGATTGTTGGATTTTTCAATTGCAAAGTTGTTCTTGTTCTTTGAATGAGTTTTTGTTTGTTTATGGTTGTGCTTTCAGTGATTTTGTGAATCAGCATTTTGCTTGAAACCAGTACTACTCCACTTGCAAGTGGGAGAGCAAGATCTTGTGAATATGATTAAAATTAATACTAAAATAATCAAGATCTTTCCCCTAGTTGGACTCTTTTGAACATGATTTAAGATTCATACTACCTCCGTCCCAAAATGATCTTTCACCTTTGACTATTCAAACTTGAACGACATAAACCGACCTGGTTAAATGGGGCCCATAAACTCTAGGCCCATACATCATAAGGCTCGTACAATAAGGCCCATCGTCTCATAGGCCGAAATGCTATAAGGCCGAGCATGCAGTCCTTGCCTAGGCCGAGTCCGAGAAAGCCTAATCCCTAGCCGGCTTCTACGACGAGCCGAGTTAGATGACGGGCCGACTTACATCATAAACTTCCCATTATCGTCGGGAAACCTCTTACAGAGTTATACTACAACTCTAAAATTAAGAGTCCTTATCTGAACCAAGATAACTCTCGTACCAGATAACAGGATATCATCCATCCTTATCAGGAGTCTATCTCCAAGGAATATGAGTTCCTACATCACCATGGGCTTCCTGGCTTTCCTAGCAAGTCAGAACTCATACACCCACGCCTATATAAACAGGTCCTCTACACAGGAAACGGGTAACGAACTTTTGGCTCTAATCTAGTCAACTGATTTCTCTATCTCTAATCACCCATATTCTTATTCTTACACTCGAGGGCCTTCGCCGGTGAAGCCCCGGTGTAGTTTACGTTTGTTTCGTGTGTGCAGATTCCGTCATTAAGAACTGTTGCTGGGATTATCCGACCCGTTAGACGAAGGCTGATCCAACCAGATTTTGGCGTCATCAGTTTGGTTCCATTGCCGGGAAATCGATTGATCAGTTCTTTAGTCAGACAATTCCAAGATCATGGCCGGAGAATTAGTTGACGGGCGAGAAGCCACCCCTTCTAAAGAAACCACAAGGGACGCACCGCCCCCCGACAACACAAACACTGCTGCACAGAACCAGAGACTCCCACCTACGGCACCCGCGCAAGGGGGAGGGATGCATACCCGCTCAAAGGGTCCGGCCCCCAATGTTGTTAACCAATACGGGCGTCGCCGACGGACAGGATCCCGTAATAATGGGGCAGGACCATCCCAACCGCCGCCACTGGACAAAAGAGCGTTGCTTCAACAGAACGTTCACACACTCCAACAGCTGGCCGAAGCCCAGCGGGCCCTGTTAGATCTTGACCCCGAAAATTCCATGGCTAACCTACTTCAGCCATCTGGAACGAGGGGGACAAATCTGGATGACAGAGTGAGCAGAAGGGAGCCCATACAAAATTGTAGACGGGATATACCCCCCCGGAGCCGAGTAAGTCGCCCAGACGGACAGTTAGGAAGACCCAATCTAGATGAAGATCTGAGGGACCGCATTAATCGCCGTCGGGAAGAGCAAGAAGATGAATCCCCTGGAGTGAGAATTGTAGGGGAAATACGTCGTGGGGACGCCCGACGTCATTCGCCTCTCAGACTAGATCCACCAAGGCGCACCCCACCCCGGCAGGATCCGCCTTGGCACACTCCACCTCGCCGTACTCCTTCAGGGCATCGCCTTGAACCGATCCAAGGTGCAAGAGGACGCCGTGATCGAAGCATAGTAAGTTCCAGTCATACCTCGGCATTCAGCACAAGGGACATTGTTGACCTTAGAGAGAGACTCAACAACATTGAGATGATGAATTAGGGGCACAGGAAACCCAATAATGATTACGATGCCATGCGCCCTTTCGCGCAGAGGATTAAGGATGCACCACCTAATCCGCAGTTAAAGCTCCCACATCTAGACAAATACTCCGGCAACGCCGACGCTCTGGATCACATCCAAGCCTTTGAGGCCACCATGGCCCTAGTGTCTAATCAGGATGACGTGCTGTGCAAGGCCTTTGCAAGCACCTTAACAAAGGAAGCTTGGTCTTGGTTCATGGACCTTGAGAAAAGTAGCATCAATTCCTTTGCCAGGTTGAAATCACAATTTCTGGAATATTTTGCTACTGCTGGTGCTAGAAAGAAAAGGTTGTCTGACCTAGCCAACATGGTCCAGAGCAAGAATGAGTCCACCCTGAGTTTCTACAACCGGTTTAGGGATCTTGCCGACTCAATAGAGGAACGCCTGACCGACAGGGAGATAATTGTATGCTTCACGAATGGTCATAGATCAGAGCAGCTAACTTATGAATTGTCGGTCAGAGAGCCCCTCACCAAGGCCGAATTGTACCACGTTGCTTATGCCACGGCCATCGCCGAAGAGAAGAAAAAGACGTTATATGGTCATAAGGAACGAGACCGAGAGCATGACAAGTCACATAACGGGAACTCTTCCCAGGGGACCAATGGGGGAAACGGCAAGGGCAAAAACAGGACCAGGGGGACCGAGACATTCACCACATTCAATAAACCGATCTCTGAGATCATGAATCTGGTGGATCTCCCCAACCCCAAGCCTTTAAAAGACAACCCGAAATACCCAAGGGATACCACAAAGTATTGCTCCTATCACAGAGATAACGGTCACGACACCGAGAACTGTTTTGCCTTGAAGAAGATTCTGCAGAAATGGGCGGATCAAGGCAAGCCTAATCAGTTCTTGACTAAGGACAACAAACGCCCAAGGGAAGAAGACAAAAACAATGATCAGGTCGACAGGCCACCTCGGGCTAGGTTGATAGGCGTGATCCGAGAGGAAATTCCATCCAATAAGAAACTCAAGGAGCAGATTTACGAGCTAAGTAAAGTCTTCCACATCCCTCCCTGGATCCATGAGAGGGAGGAAGTGATCAGTTTTTGTCCGAATGAATTGGCGGGAAACCGTGCAATGAGGGAACAACCATTAGTCATCACAGGCCGTATTGATAACTGCGAGTCGGAGAGACTCCTCATCGACTCCGGAGCGGCCAAGGACGTGCTATATTATCGCACCTTTAAAGAGATGGAACTTCCTGATACAATGCTGACCCCGTATAATGGAAGGCTAGAAGGGTTCACTAATCATAAGGCCGATGCCAAATGAACCGTTGACTTACTCCTGGAAGTCGGCACTCACCCCTACAAAACCTCGGCCACGGTCACCTTCATAGTCATGGATCTAGACAGTGATTACCATGCTATCCTAGGTGCACCCAGCCAAGGAAAGTTGGGTCTGGTTGCTTCCCTCCCTCACCAAAGGGTGAAGTTCCCCACCCCGGCGGGAATCAGGTGCGTCCCAGGATCACCGAAAGATTTTTTGGAGCACGTGATGAAATCCAGGAAAGCAAAGGCCAAAATGGAAATTGATACTCCTGATAAAAGAATCACGGTTTCAAAATCAACCACGGTCACAACCTCAACGCCACATATCGGTGTTATATTGGCGTGCATTGAAGATGAACCTGATGAATGGGTTATTCCTGACAACGACACCCCAACAAGGGACGAGGTTACCTACGGTTTAAATGGCTTTGGCTGCATCTCGATGAACACAGCTACGGACAACTGGGCTCTCGCCGTTGTCCCTAGCTCGGGGGCCACACAGCCAACTGATATGGAAACCGAGATCGAGAAACTGTTGGACATGGAAAACCTAAGTTTGGAAGGGGAAGACAAGGAAAAGGTCAAGCAGATCATTGTCGAGACCCTAGAGTTCAGAGACGGCCCCGAACTTAAACCAGTGGATCAGTTAGACGAGGTCGTCATCAACCCAGACTATCCAGATCAAAAAGTGAAGATTGGGAAGCAACTCTCCCAACAAGAGCGAGAAGAGCTCATTTCCCTACTCCAAAACAATTTGGACGTATTTGCTTGGAAAGTAGATGACATGGTGGGAGTGAAGGAAGCTGTTGCCCTCCACAGACTGGAAGTCGACAAATTCTTTAAACCGGTCAAGCAGACAAGACGAGCCTTCTCTACCGACAAGGAAAAAGCAATTGAGACCGAGGTCGACAAACTCCTCAAAGCCGGCATCATAAGAGAGGCAACTTACCCTGAGTGGCTGGCAAACGTCGTCATGGTAAAGAAGCACAATGGCAAATGGAGGATGTGCGTAGATTTTACAGACCTGAACAAGGCCTGCCCCAAGGATAGCTATCCCCTCCCCAGGATCGACAAGCTCGTAGACTCCATTGCCGGCCATCAAACCCTCAGTTTCTTGGACGCCTACTCTGGCTATCATCAAGTCAAAATGGCGGAGGACGACATAGAAAAGACGGCTTTTCTAGCTGCAGGCGGCGTATACTGCTACGTCATGATGCCTTTCGGCTTAAAGAATGCAGGAGCCACGTATCAGAGGATGGTGAACAAGGTCTTCAAATCTCAGATAGGCCGGAATATGGAGGCCTACATTGATGACATGGTGATCAAGACCATGATCGGCAGCCATATACCAGATCTGGAGGAAACCATTAACAACTTAAAAGCTAACGATATGAAGCTCAACCCTAGCAAGTGCGTCTTCGGGGTTACAGCGGGCAAGTTTCTAGGTTTTATGGTTTCTCAGTGAGGCATCGAGGCTAATCCAGAAAAGATCCAAGCCTTGATCGATATGAGGGAGCCGACTAGTATTAAAGAGGTTCAAAGGTTGAATGGGAGAGTGGCAGCACTCGGTAGGTTTATTGCTAAATCAGCAGAAAAGTCCCTCCCCTTCTTCAAAGCCTTGAAGGGAACCAAGGATTTTGCTTGGACGCCAGAGTGTTCGACCTCGTTCCAGCAACTGAAAGACTACCTCGGCTCTCCACCCCTATTTAGTAGCCCGGTCATGGGTGAGACATTGTACGTTTTCTTAGCTGCAACCGACCGAGCCGTAGCAGCCGTGCTAGTCAGAGAAGAAGGCGGCATCCAGAAGCCGGTCTACTACGTCAGCAAAGCACTGTCGGATACCGAGAGTAGGTACTTCAATGTCGAAAAAACTGCTTATGCCTTGGTAATTGCAGCCAGAAAACTACGAGCCTACTTCTCGGCTCATCCCATCACGGTCTATACCAATGCTCCTCTTAGAAAAATACTTCACAAGATGGACAGCTCAGGACGCCTACTTAACTGGTCGATCGAACTGACCGAGTTCGATATAACCTTCAAGGCAAGGAAGACACTTTTGGCCCAACCTCTTGCTGACTTCTTAGTCGAGACCGCCTTTACAAGTGAACATACGGCGACCACCCGGAAAAGGAAGTTCCCTATGGATAGAGAGCCCTTGGAAGAACTACGCCTAACTGTTGGGTCCTATACACCGACGGGTCAACTACCAAAGGAAGAAGCGGCGCCGGGGTCTACCTGACTAGTCCTGCCGGTGAGCATGTCGCACGTGATTTTATCAGGTTCAAGTTCCCTGCCTCAAATAATCAGGCAGAATATGAAGCCCTAATCCTGGGACTTGAAAGAGCCAAGTTCTTTGGCGTAACAAGACTGGTAGCATACAGCGACTCCCAACTGGTGGTGAACCAAGTTAAAGGGGAATACAACACCGAAAACCACATGCTGACCAAATACAAAGACCTCGTCCTAAACCTGACCAAGAACTTTGAGTTCTGGGATATACGACAAGTCGGTAGAGAATACAACCTGGAAGCCGATCTACTTTCAAAGATGGCAACAGCTGAGGACTCGGACCCCCTGATCATTTACACCGACCAGCCTGCCTATGAGAGACTGGAGATTTTGCTCCTAGATGACGAGGAAAATACATGGATTGACGATTACAAGGACTATTTGGAGAAGGGAAAGCTTCCCGAGGACGAGTTAGAGGCTAAATCGATCAAAAAGAAGACGGCAAGATACATGGTCTGGAATGGCATCCTGTACAGAAGGTCATTCTCCAGACCTCTCCTAAGATGTGTTGCGCCAAAAAGCACCGAGAAACTCCTCGCCGAGGTACACGGGGAGTCTGTGGGGGACACCCGGGGGCCAGAACCCTTGCCGACAAAATCATTACACTTGGCTACTATTGGCCAAACATGAGGGAGGATGCAAAGCCTACGTAAAAAGGTGCGACAAATGTCAGCGCTACTCCGACCTACCCAAAGTACCGGCCGTAGAGCAAAGCTTGGTCATACCGACATGGCCATTCGACATGTGGGGAGTCGACATCATTGGACCATTTCCATTAGCCAAAGGGAGCAACAAATATGTAATTGTGGTGGTCGATTACTTCACAAAGTGGGTAGAGGCAAAACCATTAGCAAAGATCACTGAAGAAAACGCCATCAACTTCATCCATGACTATATATGGTGCCGTTTTGGCGTGCCGCACACTATGGTGACAGATAATGGCCTACAATTCTCTGATGCTTTCACCGAAGAGTTGAATAGGTTGGGAGTCAAACACAAGAAGTCATCGGTAAGCCACCCTCAAGGCAATGGACAGGCCGAGGCCGCCAACAAACTTGTCTTAAAAGCACTCACCAAGAATTTGGAAGGCAGTCAAGGAAAGTGGCTAGACGAACTCCCCCTAGCTCTATGGGCCGTCCGTACAACCACTCGGGGGCCAACTGGGGAGACACCCTTTGCTATGACTTATGGTTCAGAAGCGATGGCACCAGCCGAGATGGCCCTGCCGACTTTCAGAGTAGCCAACTATGACGAGGTCGTCAATGAGTACAACCGACTACTGGACCTAGACCTAGTCGACGAAAAAAGGCTGACCGCCCAACTCAGAATGATCAATTACAAGCAAAGAACCAAGGCCTACCATGACAGCAAGGTAAAAAAGAGAACCTTTGAAGTCGGTGACTGGGTACTCAGAAAAATTGAGTCGACACACTTGAAGTCACAACAGAATAAGCTCTCGCCAAACTGGGAAGGCCCTTATGTCATCACCCACATCATACGGGAAGGGACCTACATGCTCAGAACTCCGGAAGGAAAAGAGCTTAAACACCCATGGCATTCTGAGCACTTGAGGAAATACTATCAGTAGCATCTCGGTTAGCTATTTATCCTTTTATCAAATTTTCAGTTTTAGATTTCTATAGTTGATATCTAGTTGTCTTAGTTTGATTTCATCAATAAAATTTCCTTTATTTCGTTTACATCAAGCTTTGATTATAGTGTATAACACGGTCTTAGTATTATTTACAACACCGAGATCATCCAACGAAGTTGGCGAGCACACTTATGTATAACTTCTAAAGCCTAGTTCCAATAACTAGCACCTAACGAAGTCGATGAGCATACTTAAAGCATGACTTCTAAAGCCTAGTTCCAATAACTAGCAACCTAACGAAGTCGATGAGCATACTTAAAGCATGACTTCTAAAGCCTAGTTTAAATAGCTAGCACCCCAACGAAGTTGACGAGCACACTTATGCATAACTTCTAAAGCCTAGTTCTAAAAACTAGCACATAAGATGATTTGAGTCGGTCTTAACGGACAGACTTAACGTAGCAAAACCGAGCAATAGACGTTCGGCACGGCAATAACGGTGATCGACCACGGCCTACAGCCTAACCCAAACCGGTTAACGTGCATCGTCATTTCGGACTATTGACTCCTCAAATCAAGGAAAAGCAACTTGAACAAGACGGGATAAACACAAACCAAGGAATACAAATCCTTACAAACGATTAAGTGTTTACGCCCCCCAACACCGGGCCCGGGCAGACAAATCCTAAAGGATTTCGAGTGTTTAAAGCTCCCCCAGCAAATGCCAGGCCGAGCAAAATAAATACTAAAAAACATTGTTTTGGGGCCAAACCGGCCATTGGATACAAACAAAACGAGGTTCAGGTCAGACTAATCAATGTCGGCGTCAGCCTCCTCTTCAACACTGGCAATCAGCTCGTCAAGATTCCCCTCCTCGACAGGCGGAGGCACCCACGGGGGGTTACCCTCTTTTCGATCTCGGCTGTGGATCACCCTCAGGACCTTGTCAGAAAACGGAATTAAGGAGTGGGCAGCCCGTGCCTCAACACCGTAAGCATCCTGGTTGTAGAGGCGTGCGAGCTTGTCAAGAGTTATATCAACTTCGGGGTCTATCCAGAGAAGGCGAGACAGATTAGACCAGGCATCATTGTAGGTAGTGCCGACTTCATCTTGAATGGCTGCCTTCATTGCCGCACCCTTCTTGAAAGCCTCCACCGCCCGAATCTCCCGACTCGGAATACTCTCCTCCAATTGGACCAGCCTCTCCTCCGCAGCATTTTTCTCTAACACAAGGCCCTCCGCTCGTTGACGTTCTCTCTCCAGATCGGCCCTCGCCACAGCAGTCTCCTCCTTGGCTGTTCTCATCACCGTCTCGGCCCGACGAACCGTCTCATGAGCCTCCGCCGACTTATCAGCTGCCTTCTTCAACTCTGCTTCAAATGAAGCCTTCTCCTTCTCAAGGGCTTCTACTTTGGCCTTCAGCTCAGCATTGGAAACACGAAGAGGCTCGACCTCGTCCTCGCATTTCCTAGCGTTGCTTATGGCAAGCTGCATCAACGCGTATTCATGCTGGGCAATGGAGGCAAGCTGCGAAGGAGAGATCAAGACGTTAAAAGCAGAGCATTTTAATCAACAAACAATGAAATATAAGGTACCTCACTGATAAGTAGGCCTTGCGGTTCCGAAGCTGTGTAGAGGTCGGACGGGTTTACACCAATCTATGAATAGTCCTTTGATTCATGGCCCTTTTTATGACGGCCGCACCGAGTTTGAGAGCAGGACCAGAGCGGATGGAATCATCAATATCGGGAATGATCACAACATTGCCTAGAGCATGAGCCAGATCATTGATCTCGACTTCAGAAGGACCCGAAGCCGAGGCTGAGCCACGAATAGGAGTTCTCTTGGGCGGGGGCTCTAAATCGTCCTCACCTTCTGCTCTGGGCCTCTTATCCCGACGACCCGACTGGTCGATTTCCTCCTCAACAGGACTTCGACTGTGTTCCTGTGACTGATCAGCATTCTCCATCCCAGTTTCCTTTTCAAGAATCTCGACCTCCACCTCTTCTCCGCCGGCTCCAACTTGAATGACAGGGGGGCCCGTGGGAACGGTGGCGACTCCTTGGGCCTGCAGTGCCTCCTGCCTGGATGCCATGTCGGCATGGCGCTTTTCGATACCCCGGATACGCGATAATTGTTTTTTTCTTCTCGCCGCCATGGCGGGGTCGAGTTCCTCCTCTTCGATAATCTGGACATCCTCCATGGAGAGATCTGCACGAGAAGAGAGAGTTAAAAAGATGAATGGGAACAATCAAGGAAAACAAAAACAAGCATGGAGAAGAAATTACATCCTATAATATCTCTGGCCTTGAGACACTTGTCGGCCTCGGCCTTGCACACAAAGCAATCAGAATAAAAGACGAGATCTGGGTGAATAACCCAATCCGGGAATCGACGCCCCCTTTGTTGGTAGTGGTGCCCTAGGCACGTTTAATAAACGTTGTAATTGTTATCATTTATTTCATATCAATAAAGAGATGTTTTGATTATTATTGTTGTTCATGTTTACTTATAATAATCCCCGTCCCTAGTACTTGTTAAGCACTAGTATAAAGGCTAAATGATCATGGGATGATCATGTTAGATTTATGGGTACTTGTTTGGAACAAGGTACTGGACATGACCCGCTCTATGAGATTTATGTCATGGTCTATGTCATACATATATCTCATATTAGTTATGTCATTTGAATCCTTAGACATGAAGTTATTATAGTCTTCCACTCGATGAACATTGTGTTTGACATATTCAAACGCTACCTTAACACGGTAGTTATAAAGGGTATGATTGGCATAATCGGATTCTCGTTGGGAAGAATAATAAGCTAAATGGATTTGTCCCTCCACGGAGAGATGTCAAGCTTGGGCCTCTCGTAGGAATGATGTTGATGAAATGTTCGGCCGGACTCAAATGAATTGATTGGATCAATGTCATTTGGATTATCAACATATTCGGAATCGAGAAAGTATTGAACAAAACAAGTTGACTGTTGACCATGACTTGTGTTCAATGACATCGTGGACAAAGGGATTGTGACATATTCTAAAGGAATGCGAACTTGTATCTAGTTATACTATTTGGGTAGGTATGACGGTTTGCTAGAACCTAATCATATCTTATGGTTTCATGTTTGAACCCATTGCCAACTTAGTATAATCCTAGAGGGTCACACACAATAGAACGAATCTTAAATAAAAGGACTATATTGGAATTTAGGGTCGAAGGGCTTCAAGGGAATTTCTGGAAATATTCTGGGCCTCCTGGTCAACCAAGCGGGCGCTTGGGTTGAACCAGGCGGGCGCCTGAATAAGCCGAAAAGGCCTTGACCTTCTGCCCAAATGGGCGGGCGCCTGGTGGTACCAGGCGGGCGCCTGGTATGTCGGCAGAATAATTCCTAATTCGATTTAGGAAGGTTTTTGGCACAAGATTCCTATTTGGAATATGTCTTAATTGTGTATAAAAACCCCAATTCGGCCAGACCATAAAAACAAGTGCTTTTGTGAGTCTCAAAGAGTTTGAGAGAGATTTTATTTTGTTCTAAGATATCATTGATTGAGGAACAAAATAATTCACAAAATAAATTCCATATAGTTCTTTATTGTATTGTGAAAGTGTGTTTCATAATATTGGTCTAGCAACCAAGATCAAAGAAGCTCATTTGATATTCGTTCGAAGTGTGGATACCGCTAGAGGGTGAATTTTATCATCTTACAAAGTTCGTGATTTGTTCGTGATAAAGCTTCAAGATCTCCACCAAGACCAAAGAGAGAAATTCATAGCCATCAAGGGTTAGTTATTCCTATATTCATTATGTTTGTATTTGATTTAATCATATGAACGGATCCATGGCTTTGGTTTCTTAAAATTTTAATTGCTATATTCCGCTGCGCATGTCACTTGGAAACCCAACAGTGGTATCAGAGCCCCGTTCATGTTGATTAATTCAATACTTGGATCATGTTGTGTGTATATAAATTGTTTATGTGCCAAGCATGATATGAATATTGGATTATATGATGTTTATGTGTTTTTGTTTTTATGTGGTTTATTGTTTTGCAACTTTAATCACACGATTCAATCGCAATAAAATTATGGTGGATTCTGAATTATTTCGATTATTGATTTTGATTGGATCAAAGTTTTAATAATCAAGGAAAAATAATTTTGAGACAAAATTTTCGAACTTTAAAATTCTATACTATTCTGGCCATTCAAGCGGGCGCCTGGTCCTTTGCAGGCGGGCGCTCGGTGGTCAAAATTCGTTCTGATTTTGGTTAAAATCTGAATATGGAATTTTCGATAAATTCGACAAAACCAGTAACAGAACCAGTCCAGACTTGTTGATCTGGAATGGGTTTTGGGCAGTTGGTTTGTGTGTGGATTTTGGGGTTTGATTTTCCTATTTGTTTTAGTCTTGTGATTCCTAGATTGGTTCAAGTTTGGATGGCTAATCTGCGTTCATCGAGATTGTGTTTCCCAAAATTGATCGCAATCAAAGTTTCAAAGATAAAACGAAGTTAGAATTATGAAGAGTTCATAATTGCTAAAATTGAGAAACAAAGTTCTTGATTCAATGATTGGAGATCCATGTGGAATTGTGAATGCAATTGGCCTACGTTCATCGAGACCATCTATTGCTTAGTTTCGGCCACATGGACTACTTTCTTGGTTTCTTGAATTAGTGCGGGATTGTGGTTGCCTAATGGCTTAGTTCGACCGCACTTCTTGTTGTCTTGATTTGGAGATAATAACCAAAGTTGAAATAGTCTCATCCTCATAATTATAGAGAAACTAATGACACATAAATATCATGCTTAAATTAATAGAGATTAATTTAGTGGCTAAACTTGATGTGTAACATGTTTATATTATGTGCTCATAAATGTGTTATATGCTATATGTGATGAACCTTCAAAGAAAGTTTTAAGTCCTTCTTTGCCATGCCATGATTAAAACACTTGTTTATATATGAGTGATTTTGATGTGGGTTCGCCTCCGCGAAGTGCATTGATTTTATTCATATATGAGCAAGATGAGGTTCATTAATTTAATGTGGGCTTGCCTCCGCAAGGTGCGTTAAATTGAATGGTTCCTATGCGTTTAAAATGGTCGGACTTAATTAGGCGTCAAAACAGTTTTGGGCCTAGGCAAAAGATGAGATTAAACATGTTTTTGAAATTGGATTTCTCAAAAATCTCATAAAAGGATCTAAGAATCATATTGGATATGATTGACATGATTGTCTACCTAATTATTTAGTTTTTGAGCGGTCCGCCTCCGTGGACTCAAAAGTTAAATTAAAGTTGGATCTTAGCCAATTAAATTATATTAAACATTGGATGTATATGAAGGTTATATAATTTAGTGGGAGTATTTTGTTAAAATACATTATTTATCTCTTTAATGAAAATCGGTACTTATTAAATTTTAGAAATTTTGCATATTTGTAGATAATGACTAATAACACTCAATCAATGTCGTTGCGATCGATCCTTGAGAAGGATAAGCTCGAAGCGAATGGTACTAACTTTATGGATTGGATCCGTAGCATAAGAATCGTTCTTAGGCAAGAAGATAAGTTGTACATTCTCGATGGGCCTCTCCCTGCTGAACCACCGCCTACTGCCCCTAGGGTAGAAAGAGACAATTACAAGAAACATCGTAATGATTCTAGAGATGTAAGTTGTCTCATGCTTGCTGCTATGTGTTCAAAACTCCAACAAAGTTTGGAACATTTGGAAGCCTATGAGATAGGCGTGGAGTTGAGAACCATGTTTCAAGAGCAAGCTAGGCAAGAGAGGTACAAGACCATTGTTGCATTCACTACTAGTAAAATGAATGAAGGGCAACAAGTGAGTCCTCACTTTCTTAAAATGAAAGGTTATGTAGAGCACCTTGAGAAACTTGGCTATCCAATCCCATTGGAGCTAGCCACGGATCTCATTCTTAATTCATTGCCTAAAAGTTATAATCAGTTTGTGATGAATTATAACATGCATGGAATGAATAAGAATCTCTCTGAGTTGCATGGGATGCTCAAAACTGCAGAGATGAAAATTGTGGAGAAAGGTTCTCCCGTGCTCTTGGTTCATGATGGGAAGAAGGCTAGTGCCAAAGGAAAGGGTAAGGCAAAAGTTGTCAAACCCAAAATAAGCAAGGCAAAGGTTGCCAAGGCTTCTGAGGCAAAACCTGATTCACAAAAGGATGCAATCTGTTTCCATTGTCAAGAAATTGGTCATTGAAAACGTAATTGCAAGGCTTTCTTGGAAGAGCAAAAGAAGAAGAAGAGCAGCAAGGCTGCGTCGACTTCAAGTATCTATATGATAGATATTCTCCTTTCTACCACTGATTCTTGGGTATTGGATACCGGATGTGGTTCTCACATTTGTCTAAATGTGCAGGGACTAAAGAATAGGAGACTGCTTAAAGAAGGTGAAGTAGATCTACGCGTGGGGAATGGAGTAAGAGTTGCTGCATTAGCCGTAGGGACTTATGAAGTCACATTACCTTCCGGATTAATTCTTGTTTTGAACAATTGTTATTATGTTCCGGATTTAAGCAGAAATATTATTTCAATTTCTTGTTTGGATAATGAAGGTTTTAAGTTTCTTATTGAGAATAAGAGATTTTCTATTTATTTAAATGATGTGCTTTATGGTATTGCTAATTCATTTAATGGCCTTTATATCTTGGATGTCAAGAATGAAAATAATGACAATGTCTATCATGTAAATAAGAAATCTAAACCTAATGATGTAAATCATACCTATTCATGGCATTGCCGTCTCGGTCATATTAATGAGAAGCGTATCTCAAAACTCCATGGGGACGGACTTTTGGGTTCATGTGACTTAGAGTCATATGATACTTGTGAGTCGTGTCTTCTTGGAAAAATGACTAAGACACCTTTTACCAAGCTAGGTGAAAGGGCAAGCGACTTATTGGGGTTGATACATTCCGATGTATGCGGACCATTAAGTAGCAATGCTAGGGAGGATTTCAATACTTCATAACCTTCACTGATGATTATAGTAGATTTGGGTATGTTTACCTAATGAAACATAAAAGTGATGCATTTGAGATATTTAGAATATTTCAAAATGAAATAGAAAAACAACTTGGCAAAAGTATAAAGGCACTTCGATCAGATCGAGGTGGTGAATACTTAAGTCAAGAATTTGATGATCATCTAAAGATTGTGGAATAGTTTCACAATTGACTCCACCGGGACACCACAATGGAATGGTGTGTCCGAGAGGAGGAATCGGACTTTGTTAGACATGGTTCGATCAATGATGAGTCAAGTTGATCTTCCAATATCCTTTTGGGGTTACCCCTAGAAACCGCTGCTTTCACACTAAATCGTGTTCCAACTAAATCGGTTCAAAAGACTCCATATGAGATGTGGAGCGGAAAGAAGCCTTGTCTGTCTTTCATGAAGATTTGGGGTTGCGAAGCTTTTGTCAAAAGACTTGTCTCAGACAAACTTGCACACAAATCTGATAAATGTATTTTCGTGGATATCCTAAGGAAACTAGAGGATATTACTTTTACAACCGTGAGGACAACAAGTGTTTGTTGCCCGAACTGGTGTCTTTCTAGAGAAAGAGTTTCTCTCCAAAGAAATCAGTGGGAGTAAAATAAATCTTGAAGAAATTCGAGACCCAGAAAATAACATTGAACCAATAGTGGAACAAGAACAAGAACCACAAGGAGTTGTGGAACCTGTTCAAAATACACAAGAACTCGCAGATCTAGTAGGTTACGATCCGAGCCCGAGAGATATGGATTTCTCGTAACGGATAGTAATGAGGTAGAAATCATTGAGAATGATGAACCGTCAACCTACCAAGAGGCGATGTCTTCTCCTGATTCGGACAAGTGGCTTGGAGCCATGGAATCCGAATTGCAATCCATGCAAGACAATCAAGTTTGGAATTTGATTGATGCGCCCGAAGGTGTAAAAACCATAGGATGCAAATGGGTCTTCAAGAAGAAGACTGACATGGATGGGAAGGTGCATACTTACAAAGCTAGGCTTGTAGCGAAGGGTTATAGGCAAGTTCATGGTATTGACTATGATGAGACCTTTTCACCCCGTAGCAATGATCAAGTCTATAAGAATTTGCTTGCCATTGCCGCCATATCATGACTATGAAATATGGCAGATGGACGTCAAAACCGCTTTCCTGAATGGAAAACTCCAAGAGGATGTGTATATGACACAACCAGAAGGTTTTGAACAAATTCTAAAGTATGCAAATTGCAGAGATCCATCTATGGATTAAAGCAAGCTTCAGGAGTTGGAATCTCCGTTTTGATGAATCAGTCAAAGAGTTTGGTTTCATCAAGAACGAAGATGAGCCTTGTGTATACAAGAAGATTAGTGGGAGCATAGTGCTATTCCTTATTTTATACGTGGATGACATATTGATCATTGGAAACGACATTCCTACACTTCAGTCTGTGAAGACTTGGTTAGGAAAGTGCTTCGCAATGAAGATATGGGTGAGCCGCATATATTCTTGGCATTAAGATCTATAGAGATAGATCAAGAAGGCTACTTGGTTTAAGCCAAAGTACATACATTGACAAGGTCATTAGAAGATTCCGTATGGAAAATTCTAAGAGAGGGACCTTGCCCGTGCTACATGGAGTTTCTCTAAGCAAGACTCAATGTCCTAAGACAAACGATGAGCGTGAGAAAATGAATGATGTTCCATATGCTTCGGCAATTGGGTCCATCATGTATGCCATGATTTGTACTAGGCCGGATGTATCTTATGCTTTGAGCATGACAAGTAGATACCAATCCGACCTGGCGAAAATCACTGGATAGCTGTAAAAGCGATTCTTAAGTACTTAAGAAGAACTAAAGACTCGTTTTTAGTCTATGGAGGAATGGAAGATGATCTCGTTGTAAATGCTTACACGGATGCAAGCTTCCAAACCGACAAAGATGATAGCCGATCGCAATCGGGTTTTGTGTTTATGTTAAATGGTGGAGCTGTAAGCTGGAAGAGTTCCAAGCAAAGTACAACCGCTGATTCTACAACAGAAGCTGAGTATATTGCTTGCATCGGATGCTGCAAAGAAGCTGTTTGGATTAAGAAGTTCATAACTGAACTTGAAGTGGTTCCTAGTATTGCTAATCCAATAGACCTTTATTGCGCAAAATGGTGCTATTGCTCAAGCAAAGGAACCAAGAGCACATCAGAAATCCAAACACATACTTAGGCGTTTTCATATCATTCGAGAGATCGTTGATAGGGAGACGTAAATATGCAGAGTACCTACTGATGACAATGTTGCGGGACCCGCTAACAAGGGGACTTCCACAAGCTAAACATGATGGTCATGTTAGGTCCATGGGTATTAGATACATGGGAGATTGGGCCTAGGGCAAGTGGGAGATTGTTGGTAGTGGTGCCCTAGGCACGTTTAATAAACGTGGTAATTGTTTATCATTTTATTTCATATCAATAAAGAGATGTTTTGATTATTATTGTTGTTCATATTTACTTATAATAATCCCCGTCCCTAGTACTTGTTAAGCACTAGTATAAAGGCTAAATGATCATGGATGATCATGTTAGATTTATGGGTACTTGTTTGGAACAAGGTACTGGACATGACCCGCTCTATGAGATTTATGTCATGGTCTATGTCATACATATATCTCATATTAGTTATGTCATTTGAATCCTTAGACATGAAGTTATTATAGTCTTCCACTCGATGAACATTGTGTTTGACATATTCAAACGCTACCTTAACACGGTAGTTATAAAGGGTATGATTGGCATAATCGGATTCCCGTTGGAAGAATAATAAGCTAAATGGATTTGTCCCTCCACGGAGAGATGTCAAGCTGGCCTCTCGTAGGAATGATGTTGATGAAATGTCGGCCGGACTCAAATGAATTGATTGGATCAATTTCATTTGGATTATCAACATATTCGGAATCGAGAAAGTATTGAACAAAACAAGTTGACTGTTTGACCATGACTTGTGTTCAATGACATCGTGGGACAAAGGGATTGTGACATATTCTAAAGGAATGCGAACTTGTATCTAGTTATACTATTTGGGTAGGTATGACGGTTTGCTAGAACTAATCATATCTTATGGTTTCATGTTTGAACCCATTGCCAACTTAGTATAATCCTAGAGGGTCACACACAATAGAACGAATCTTAAATAAAAGGACTATATTGGAATTTAGGGTCGAAGGGCTTCCAAGGGAATTTCTGGAAATATTCTGGGCCTCCTGGTCAACCAAGCGGCGCTTGGGTTGAACCAGGCGGGCGCCTGATAAGCGAAAAGGCCTTGACCTTCTGCCTAAATGGGCGGGCGCCTGGTATGTCGGCAGAATATTCCTAATTCGATTAGGAAGGTTTTTGGCACAAGAGTTCCTATTTGGATATGTCTTAATTGTGTATAAAAACCCCAATTCGGCCAGACCATAAAAACAAGTGCTTTTGTGAGTCTCAAAGAGTTTGAGAGAGATTTTATTTTGTTCTAAGATATCATTGATTGAGGACAAATAATTCACAAAATAAATTCCATATAGTTCTTTATTGTATTGTGAAAGTGTGTTTCATAATATTGGTCTAGCAACCAAGATCAAAGAAGCTCCTTTGATATTCGTTCGAAGTGTGGATACCGCTAGAGGGTGAATTTATCATCTTACAAAGTTCGTGATTGTTCGTGATAAAGCTTCAAGATCTCCACCAGACCAAGAGAGAAATTCATAGCCATCAAGGGTTAGTTTATTCCTATATTCATCATGTTGTATTTGATTTAATCATATGAACGGATCCATGGCTT